>JBAMDN010000360.1:0-14312 GCA_037074945.1 Tetracladium marchalianum
TGTGAAACGTTCGAGAACGAGCCAATCAAGGACTAAACTACCGCAGAACGTTACATCCGTCTCGAAAAAAGAGCGAAAAGCTCGTCGAAAGGAGAAGGCTAAGGCTAAGCGAGAGGGTATTGACCCGGTCGGGGAATCTGGTGAAATTGCTGAGACCGAAGACAAGGAAGACCTTGGGTTCGACGACCCATTCTTTGCAACTGATGAAGCTGTGAAAGACAAAGCCGCAAAGTCTCTACGAAAAGAGGATCGACAAAAGAAGCGCGAAGCCAAGCAGCAAGCGAATGAGGCGTCCGCAGCTGAGAAAGCAAAACTTGAACTATTGATGCAAGAAAATAGTGCTGAGATTGGCGCAAACCTCGATCATTTTGATATCAACGAGATCCAGCGTGCTGAGAAGGCAGCGAAGAAGGGCAAGAAGGGCAAGAAGAATGAGGTGGAGGGTGGAAAGAGGGGAGGACTGCAAAAGGGCTTCGAAATGGATGTCCAGGATCCCCGTTTCAATAAGTTGTTCGAGAATCATGAGTTTGCGATTGATCCTAGTAATCCGAAGTACAAGGGTACCGAGGGTATGAAAAGGTTGTTAGAAGAGGGCAGGAGGAAGCGAGGTCTGGAAGGGGACGAGGAGGTGAGCGAGAAGAAGAGAAAAGTTGAGAAGAAGGAAAAGAGTGAGTTGAGTGGATTAGTGGAGAGTGTAAGGAGAAAAAGCCGAAAGTAGAACAAGAAATTGATACTATTGTTAAAATGCGGGTGTTTTGGCAGTGCACAGTCCCCCTGAGAAAATATAATTGGCAACGCAAATAACGTCACAAACTGATCAGGGCACTGCTCAACAATAGCTTGATTATCAACGATACTTCAAATTCATTTCAAGTCAAACTATTACTTATTAGATAGTAGAAAGATATTTAGATAAATCTATTAAATTAGGTTGAGAGTATAAATGATTAGGATGAGATTCATGAGATTCACGTGACATCCAAAACGTCTATTTTAGCGTGTAACATAAACTTAAGAAGTCAAGAAAATGTATTTCTATGCAGGTAGACGGCAACTCTGGTACACTATTTATTAATAGATTGAATATCTGAGATATTCAATAAAGATTCAATTCCAAATTTGGAAATAACAATATTTCAGCACTTGCTTTGCGATCCACTGTCATTTTTTGATGTCCTCCACATTTCCCTAGGGCCCGTCAATATGCATATCACTCGGTAACTGTTTCACCCGAGACTTCGTCTTACCATACATAGTATCCTAAATTTTGTTTTCGTTTCTTGAGAAGATGCTCAGATGCGGGAGGTTGGAAGAGGGTATATGTGGAAGGTCCCATAGCATTCAAGAAATAGCTGTGTAGAGAGGTGACTTGAGGAAACAAAGGGACGTTTCTTAGAGGGAGAGTCTAGACCAGATCACTCTTGCAGGATAAATAAGTTCAAAGGAGCTTGGGTACTGTACATGAAGTCGCATACTGTGATTGAGAACTTCGGTCATATGGGTTCTTTCCATGCACTACAATACTGCATTCGAGGAAGCAAGCGTCAAGAATGGCCAAGGAAGGTTACAAAATACTTGTACGCACAGGTGTGGAGGACATCAGACTTGGAAGATTTCGGAAAGCTTCGGGCTGGTTTGACAGACAGACAGAAGTCGCTGACAGTCAGCATAGTTTTCAGAATTACACAATCAAAAGTCATCAACATGAATTTGATTTGAGATTTGGAGTACAGAAATCAACAAATCACATACTGTATCATGTGAAAACGAGAACTGCATGTACTTCACAAACTTTCATTGAGATCGCTGGGGCGGGTTATCGACCCAACAGATGTTGTTGAATTCCAGGCTAACTAGTGTAAGAAGTACGGGCTTGGCAGCGCCGTCTCCGGTATTTATGTAACGAAGTACAGTATTGCACTGTAACGAGCTACTCTAGTGCCTAGGTTCTCCATACAATGGTGGTATCAAGTCAAGTCGCCACCTCGCTTAAGGGTTTGTGAAAGTCAACAATGGACCAAACTCATGAACACTTCGAGATCAAGCCAACAACATAACCCAAAACAATCCAACAATTACACAACTTAATATTTGTCACGTGCCCTGGCATCGCCCATGTTACGGTCGTTTCTTGGCTTATTGGTAGGAAAAGCGGTGACAAACTCTAATTGCGACACCACTCGACGAGGTCGCGAATTCTGGTAGGCTCATGATTCAAACTCTATGTCCCTTCATCCTCAGCCCTCCCAAATTTACCAATGCCTCCCCGACATTGCCAATCACCATCGACCGGGGCGTTCAACGGCTCGCTACAAACGCTACCCCGCGATTCATGTCCCCATCACTTCCAAGTATTGCCCGGGCAGATCACTGAGGAAGGGCTTGGACCAGAATACTTTCACCGTCATGGCGTAACACACACTGCCCATGAGCAGGAACAAGCAGGGAGCCGACGCGCAACGCACAAACTATGCAAGACAGTCCTAGTTCCAGAACCAATCGAAGCATGCTCGGGTCCAGCAGAAGAAGACGGTGTATTGACTGTGGTAAGACACATCTTCCTCGGATCCGCAGCCGACCAGTCGTCACGGGTTACGGCTCGTCCCGTCTTTTTCTTCCAACTCTTGACGAAGGAGGAATAAGAAGGTAGGAATTCCCTCATTTCCGGGATTTTCATCGACGACCAGACCACGACGACGAGCTTTTCTCCCGTTCAAATCGCCGCATAATGTGAGGTCGTCGATGCCCCTGCTCGTGCTACCCAGATGGCGCCCACATCTTCATCATCACTTCAAGCAGGAGTACGCCCGAGAGCTCCATCTCCGACCGCGACATTTGGAAATTGGAGGGATTCGAAGAACCCAGAGGCTTTTATCGTTGAATCATGGAGTCAAGGTTTCATGTTTGGTGCTCTTTTGATCATGGCTATCATCACACTGGTGAATATGAAGAGGCGTGTCTTACTGCACAAGTTCATTCTCCTTGAGGTACCTAATATCCTTGATATAAAATTTTCACCAGATAATGGCAGCTGATAACGAAATCATAGCTCTTGCTGGCAATGTCACATGGAACCTTCTGCTTTATGAGTTTCAAAGGATATGGCTGGTATCTGGCATCCACAGCCGCTCTACTCAACTCCTCCTATTTTGTGCACAACGCCATCGCTTGGCTTAAAATCGCTCCATTTTTCCGTGGCACACACACTAGTTTCTCACCCGGCTTTTCACGATGGGTTCCCCGCATCTATCTCACAACCTTAGCGCTCAGTGCACCTGCGCTCATCTTCAATATCGTCAATGTGTTTCGTTACTTTAATAATTATTCGCGGCTATTCGCAAAAGTGCGACCGTATGAGCCTTTTTTCAGAGACCCTTGGTGGGTGTTTAGCTGTTTGACGCTGCTGCAAGTCATCAGACAGAGTTATGGCTTGAATATTTGGGCACTGTGTAAGAAAAGTCCAAGATTCGGATTTATGATGCTGGCCATGTTCCTCGCCCTGGTATTTACAACGATGGACATTCTAGCAAGCACGATTAAGGGGCTTTCAGTTGTTGGCGGGTGGGTTCAACCTCCCTCAGCAGCATGTGAAATTTTGTGTTCTGTACTGACAGCTGAGACAGAATCAACCCGTACTGGAAACTGTCGCTTGTGTTCAAGTGTCTCACAGATAACATTCTCCTCGACGATTTCAAATGTGTCCTTCAAAGACTGGGAGCCATTAGTCTCGATGGGACCGAAGGAACATCTACTGCCGACATGGATCTTACTCGAGTCAACAGCAAGTTCGACCTAACCGAGCATCGCGAGAGTCGGTACAATTCCGTGGCTACGGTTTCGCCAATGATTCGACAGGATTCGGACCAGATCAATTTTATTGATTCGCTGCATGACGCATCAGATATCGCGCTTGCGGGTGCTAGAGGGGGTAGGAAGGCATCATCCAGCAGTGTGGGCAAAGTTGGTGTAAAGATTCAGATGTTACCGCGGCTGCCATACCCAATACCGCCTGAAAGAAAAGGATCAAAGCAATCATGAACCGATTTTGTGGATTTCATGATAAACTCAAATGTTTTCGATCAACTCGTCCATGGACATCGATGGACGCATATGCGCTGCATCCCTTCTGGCTCAATTGCCGTTTCATTCGGACTTTTGCCAGTGACAGTAAGGTTACTGGGCGGTGCCTGGGTATGAAATTTTAGCAGAAGACTGGTCATAAACCTATCACTACTACATCTTCTTGATGGGAACCTCATTGGAAACTTCCATTTTTAAGGGAAGGATCGAACATCACCGTCTCGGAGTTCTCTCGCCGCGCTGCCTGATGGCTGCGTGGTTGTGACCAGGGTGATGAAGGACTGAAAGATCACTTAAAAGGGACCCTGCTCAAAGTCTTTGATTGTATGAAAATCTGTTGAATCTTGGGCTTCCAGTATTTTCTTGTCATACTCTGGCCAGGACGTCACTTCCTGTTCAGAGTAATGAAAACGGGACATTGGAATAAAACTGGTTGACTTTACGAAGCATAGTCGTGGTTTCACGGCAAGAATCCAGTCAGTAATCAAAGTTACATACTGGATGATCTGGCCAAGGCATCTGCTCTTGAAACCGAGCGGAAATTGGAAAGTATGCCAGTGGTAATAGATAGAAATGTTGGGTAGATACCAGAGAGGCAGAGAAGTCGTAAGGATTGACTGGGAGGTCTCAGTGATCTAAATACCAGGGGAGGAAATAAGAAAGAAACGAGAAGGAGATGAGAGGTACTACGGCATCAGAAGATCGGACTTCTTAAGAGTAGTATTAAGCGCATAGGTAGAAAGATGATGTATCCGTAGAATGAAGATTAATTGATATTCTTGAAAATCGTTCTTTGAGCTTCAATAGGTCAATTGACTTCACGAAGAAGTTTTCTAATTGAGGGGAGCGAAGCCGCATATTGGCATTGGTTTTTATCTTACTAATTATACTAAGCCAATCTAAAACTAGATTGTGATGGACTTGAGATTCGCTTGTTAAGTGATTCTAAGTTAGGCCATGACTGGATGATTGAAGATCCGTTTTTTTGGTGCCTTAAAACTTCCCTTTAGATTGAGAGAGAAGCGGATGAAGGGAAGGGCTGGATAGTTTGAATGTTCTCTTCTTGTTTGTTTTGCTCTATGCTGTTTGGATGGGGAGGTCCGGATTACATTAGGATCTGTTGTGACAACTGTCGCTACATTAGCAATATACAAATTCTATAAACCCTATCTATAAATATTCATGCTCCCAAAATTCTGCCCAGCTTGAATACTTCCACTACTCTCACCCGAAAAGACCGTAGTGTGCTGCCTATTCTCCAGACTCCGAGAGGAAGGTAACGTCCCATCACCCTTCTTATTACCCTGACTGTGGGCGTCACGAACCCCCTTCAGATCGTCGACAACATACCCGGCCATGGTAAGCAAAAGCTCCCGAGCATAAGACGCAGCCACCGCTGCTGCATAGCCCTGCCACATCCCATTCTTATGGGAATCTGAATAATCGCTGACACCCCTTACGATAAGACACGGAAAGACATCCATCAACCCTGCAGCCTCCATCTCAAAGCAGAGGGCGTACTCAAAGCCTGGGATTTTTTCTAAACCCTGGATGGTATTGTCTCGTGTTAGGGCATCCTTCATCACGGAGTCTCCGGATAGGATAGTGCTGTGGTGGATATAGCTCTCATCTGGGGGGACCCGAGGCTCTCGCCGTTCTTCTATCAAAGGATCATCCGCTTTGAATAAAACATCTGGTGTTTCTGGACGGGCGAATTTCTTTGCAAAGATGGCTCTCTTCTTGTTGAAGCGATTCAGGTGCTCGTGAAAACTACCTTTGGCACCTTCATCCCGCATCTCATACTCGCTGCGTACCTGATTGACGACCTGCAAGAGTTGTCCTGGTGGTTTATTCAGGACCCTATGAACCTCAAAATGGTCTGCATTTCTCTTCCCTAGATCATACTGTACAACTGCGGGACCAGACTCTGGGGCTCCGACTACGACGTCGCCCAGCCGGACATCGTGGTCGGGAAGTTTTGGTGCCCCACCTCCAATGCCGACGAGCAGGCCGACTGAGATGTTTGGGAAGGATTGTTGAATGTAGGCTGCTACGCTTGCCATGGCGACTTTTCCCTGAGCGCCAACGGGAGGCCCGACAATGACTACTTTGTGCAATCCGATGCTACCGAGTGTGTAGGCGTTGCGGTCCCCTCTCGCTAGCGCTACCGTCGAAGGGGGGTACTTTTTATCCAGCATCACGACTAAAGCGTCCATCTCAATCGGCTTCACATATAGAAGTGCGACTGTGAAAGCCGTAGCTGAGGGAGTTTCCAGAGCCATTGTTGGAACAGTCTGGGGTGGCCCGGTTGAGCGTTCGTTTATCCCATCGACATCGTTTCTGAGTTTGGGAATTTCAGCTGTTATTCTATTGTTGATGACACTCATTTCTAACGGTTAAGTATAATTGGAGCAAGATTTGAGTCGAAAAGCATGCCTCTTTCTTGGTGGTATTGACGATGTCTGGTATTCCAAGGTGATAAAGGAGATGCCTAATGATATCAACGGCTACGAGGATGACTAAGCAGCTTTGTCATTCACATCTAGGAAAGAAATGGCGGCAATGTGAAAGAAAGAAATAATGACACTGGATTTGAAACTATGATTCTATTATTCTATTATCTATTTGTTTAAAGAGAAAAGCGGATGGCCAACTTCAAATATAGAAGAATACGGGCAAATGCTTTGATGCTGAGCAACGGCAGTTCAGTCATGACAACGTAATAACAATCAGGGCAATCGATACGTTAAATTCTACAAGGTGTGCAAATAACAAAGCTGACAGGACTCTACTACGTAGGGTTTCTGTTTGGAGACGGCAGTACCAGATGCATGGGTTTAGTCGGGGGAGACGGTCTCGAAGACTTTCCCGTACCAGATAGTGTGAAGCGTTCTGGCTTTGGCTTTGGACTTGGTTTCGGACCTGCGGAACGTTGGACCAGCTTGATTTCCGATTTAGGTGAGCGGTCGATTTGTTGTTGTGCCGTGGCTCTTGTAACACTCTCATTTTCATGCTTTCCAACATTGGTGTTGTCGGCTAGTGATGCTGCCATAGCAAGTTCCAACTCGATATCATTGTCGTAAAATACATAGTCGAAATCCTCCTCATTCGCCTGAGTTTGAATTCCTCCTTCTCCCTCACTATTTCTCCTTGTGTTCTCTAGGCTAAGAGCCATGACAGCTTCGAGAATGGCTGCTTCATCGTCAGCTTTGAGTCGCGAGAGGTTGATTGCAGCCTCGAGCTCTGTTCGTTCTTGGCACTCTTCTTCGCTCTTTGCTACTGAAGCAGCAATAGCAGCCTCAAGCTCACTCTCTGCTTGGGCCTCTCTTTCTCTGGTGGCTATCGACGCAGCTTGGGCCGTCTTGAGATCTCCTTGTTCGCTTCCTATTATAGCAAGCCACTCCGATGGTGCCTGCACCCATTGATCTCCAATCCCATCATGTATTTTACCAGTATCAAGCAGCAGCTTTGCCACAGTTAGATGGTCCCTTTCCAAGGAGTAAGGTGTCAGGCGACTGGTCCAGAGAGCCATATCCTTCGGCTTAATGTTTATTTTTTTGGTTGCCAGAAGCATCCGTATTTCGTGCTCTTGGTCATCGTCACCATCCAGTGGTTTTAATGTATTGATGTACGCTAAATATGAGAGGGCAAGTGAGAGGGGCGTGCGTCCCCTATGATCTCTTGTATTCACATTTGCTCTGCTTCTGAGCAGCCGTTTCACGACACTCACGTGTCCGTTGTATGCTGCCAGGGAAAGTGGTGTCCAACCTTCAGAGTAGTCCTTGGAGTTTACGTCGAATTTGCCCGTTCTGAGCAGCTGTTGGACCAAAATATCATGCCCGTTCATTGCCGCTATTGAGAGTAACGTGTTACCCTCCACATCTGGACCTAGATCCATCTTCCCGGACATGAGCAACAATTTGATAATGGCCGTTAGCTCGTCTTTCCTCTGAATTCGATTATCTCTACCGGGCAGCTTGAATAAAGGATTTGACAATTCTTCTGAGGCCCAAGAGAGTAGTGAATGGCCTTCTGTCTCCTTCAAATTCACGTCGACCTTATCGGTATCAAGCAGCCGCCGCACAGTGGCCTCGGTACCAAGTCTTGCAGCCCAAAATAGCGCAGTCCGGCCAGATTCATCTTTCCTATCCACCTCTACTTGGCCAGTATCTAGCAGCAACTTCACCACAGCATCGCTTTGATTTAGTACAGATACCGAAAGTGGCGTCCAAAAGTCTAGACTTCTCGTATCTGGATTTACCTTTCCAGTCTGGAGTAGAAGCCGTGCCACGCCCTCGTGGCCTTCTTGCGCGGCATAAAAGAGGGGTGTCCATCCCTCGACATCCTTGGAATCTACGTCGATGTTCTGCGCTGGGTTCAGAAGTTCTGCCACAACACTTGTCAATCCATACTTTGATGCAATGTGCAAAAGTGTTGTGTTTTCCGGGATGAGCGCTTTTTCATCAAATATAACTAGATTCATCAAATTGAAAATACATCTCCAAGGAGTGATCATTTGTTGGGACCGCCTGTCTGGCTGGATTTCAGATGTATGTCGTTGGCGATATGAAAATGTGTTGTTGCTTACAAGCCTCGGGGTTTGTAATAGCTCCACAAGGATTTCTTGAGGTATTCCCTCCTCTTCTGCCGATAGAGCATGCGCAAGGCAGAACCTGAGAGCATACTCCAAGAATGGAAAGTCCCGCTGAGCCCTTCGCATGTCTCTGAGTCGCCGATCATCGTCAGTCAATATGGTGTTTGAATTGTCTTGAGTTGGAGAATCCTCTTCATCCGAATCAGGAAAATCGTCTAGAAGCTCGCCTTCAAATGGAGTATGGATAGTCTCTTCCCTATCCTCAGTTTTGATAATCTCTTCCGAGGCGCCGAAAGAAGACTCGACCTGATGGGAAATAGGATCGGGCAACTTCTGTTGCTTATAAGTCTGCCAATCAGTCTCGAGCAAACTACTCGTATTAAATGATTGCCCGCGAAAAGCTCCCATTCTTGATGATTCCCCACCGCTTGCAGCTACGCGTGTTTGGTCTCGGTACTCTTGGGTGGCTCTGCGTAAAAGCTCGATTTCCAAATCTTCATCTGTGTTTGTGATGGCAGTCAGACCAGTCCCTGTTGACATTTCCGGTTGCGTCTCTGTTGAGTGAATTGCTTTAGGATTCGCTGTGTTCTGGTTGCGAAAATCGTTGTCTTTTTGGATAGTTGGTTTGTCCTTACTAGCTTCTCCTTCAGTTATCTGCAGCGGCTCTGGTTTTGCCAGCTGGATCTGCTCGTTTTCCTTTATCTTTGAACCACTACTTATCACTTTGCTCGTCGTCTTTTGCCTGGCCTCGAGTACGTAAGCAAAATTGAGAACTTCCTTCATAGACAAATATTTGATACAGGCCCTTGACAAAGAATGGTGGCCACGACCAATCACACTTCGCTTGGCGTAATTATCCATCTTCTCTAGTCCGCTACTTATGAGATAGTCTTTGACAGACTGGTGAATAAATTGAGCGAAGCGTCGAGTATTTTTACCTGTTGCTTTGATAACTGAATCATCTTGCATGGTTGCTGAAGGGTCTGTGCCCGACACATCGATGGCATTTTTCTCATTGCCATTCCTAGTTTCGCCATATTCCCCCTCAGGATCTGCAACCTCAGCCCAAACAAGTGAAGCGAGTCCCCCAGAAAGGTAGTTCACTCTGTTTTCCAAGCTATTGTCAGTGTCGGTCCAGTCTATCGAGGACCGGCATTCCTCAAGTGAGTCGTGCGAACAGTTTGCATCGACCACCATTGCCCAGCGCAGCTCTTCGATTGTGAGCGGTGTTCTAGAGAAGCATAGCCATTGCATGAGTTGCAAAGACCGTGATAAGTCCTTCTTGTGAACACCTTCGAGGATCTCTTCGTACAAATGTTCCAACTCAGGAGGTATTTCCATCAAAGCCGTCTTAATGGTGTTCATGTTGGCTCCTCGTCGGTAAAGCTTGAGTAGTTTAGGGATGACCAGAACAACCCACTGGAAGACACCTCTGGCTCTATCCACTATGGTCGCCGCAAGTTCCTGGGCCTGTTCGAGCGGGAAATCGCTAAGAGCATTGCCTACAACCTTGACAATATCCGTGTAATTCTCATCCTCGACACGAATAGTGAGACTGCCCTCCACATACTGGAGGGGGTAGCTCCGACAAGAGAAGCATATGCTTACCGAATGATTGGTAAGTGGGCTCTGCAGAGCTAGCTTTCGGAAGTACTGAACCATGTCTCTTGCGGGTTCTTCACCCGCTTCATCGAGGGCATCGACATATATACGGATGGCTTTCGTCTGCGATGCCCGAGATATGAAGAATTCAAGGTGCTTGCGTACTTCTGCCACCTTCCACTCCCACTTCTTCCCTGATTTTCCTCCAACATCGACCTTCTTTTTGTAAATTGCGCTGAACTCAGAAAGAAGTCGAGGATCACTACTCAACACCTGATGAAGCAGACTGCGATATATTCCGATTGGACTCTTCTGCATCGGCACGCCGCGGCCTTCGAAAAAGTACGACGCAACCATATAATTCTCGGCGTCTACCGACTCCTTACTCACTTGAAGAGCATATTTGAGCAGAGTCGTTTTTCCTGCTCCGGGCTAACCAGTTAACAGAAGTCTTCGCTTCACGGGATGGGAAACATACCTTTCCTTGTATCCACAGTAGCCCTCTACGATCGGAGCGCCAGGTTTGGTATGCAGCATGCTCCAGGATCCAAGCACACGTTTCAGGGGCCGGTTCCGTATCGATGTCATTCTCTCTCTGGTTCATTTCTGGAAACGCTAGAGATTGCAAGGCTTCATATCAATGTTAGAAATTCGTCCTCAAGAAAGTAGAGAGGTAGAGCCTTACCTCGTTGTTCTAAGAGCTTTTGGTCTGCAGCTTTCCTCTTTTCTTCTGCGCGCACTTCTTCGTCACGTTTTCTTTGTCCTGCAGGATGTCAAAGATGGGTTTCCTGGGATCAAAAGCAACATCAATCATCTCAACTCACCAGTCTCTTCATCCCCACTACCATGTATGATAGACATGTGTCCCAAGTTGGTTCCGACTTGCAAGCCATCTGTGGCCGAACCACTGAAAGTTGAAGACCCACCTCGAGACATAGCAGCAGAAGCTGCCATCTGGGCAAAAGAGTATAATTGAGCCTCGTCGATAGCAAAGGCAAGCACCTCGGCGGGGCGGTACTGGTCTGCCATGTTGGATGTTGGGTGGTATGACTGACTGAGTCTGACTCTGCTCCGCGGGTCTAATGCTTCACATCTCGAGTTTCAGAGAAGATGTGCGAAGTATAGGCAAGTAGTTAGATATCAATCTTATCTCTCCGTCCGGAGCAGGATCTGGAGCCGGTATAAAGAAGACGCAATTATTGACATCGCTGTGCCAAGGCCAGCCTGCCTCAGGGACAAGAAGCCGTCCCGCGTAAGCCTCGAACAGTGACAACCTCAGCATTCCAGCCTCCATGATAAGTTGGTAGAGGTACGAACTATCCATACAGATGTAAAGGTGCTCGGTGGGCGCATTTGTTTCTGGGCGGCCCGAATGCACTGCCACCTTGCCTTGTCCCTTGGTCTGCGCGGTAGAGCCTTGTAGGGCGAGGCAGTGGCTGGATGTCACCGTGGAGGCTGACGCAGCCAGCAGTCATCTCATTGGGAGTGTGAGGCTGATCAGTATTTGTCGCCTCCTATGTAATGAGAAGAATGCGTTGCCCATGCCCACCCCTATTCCGACCGAACTTTGGCACCTAGTCGCGTTTGTGTAACCGTGGGTGAAGAAGCAGGTATTCGGCTAGTCGTTATTACAGTCTATCACTTCCCTCCTCCTTCCCTTCTCCACCATTATTTTACCCTCTCATGCGCTTTTCACAATCGCATCACGAAGACCCATTTCAATCATCATGGGATGGTTCGTCAACCTCCTCCGAGGGGGGCTCCATGTCCTACAGCTTGGAGGAGCGATCAGTGCTTGTTGTACGTACCGTTTTCTATTTCGTATTGAGCCCCTGCAGCAGGGTGGACTGACGGATGAGGATAGATTTCTACGCATCTTCATATGAGGGAGTCAAGAAAGATCATCGCTGGGTATGTGAAGTCCTTTCTTGTATTGTGTCAATAAAGCGAACAAACAATCCTTTCAAATATCTCCTGACATGGAGTTTGCCGGCTTTAGAATGTCGCGATCGTGACCTGCGCTTTCTCTATTGCGGGGACAATAATTCAGGCAGCATTCCATAAATGCTTTGAGGAAGTCTGGTATGTATAGTTGGCGCTTTCTCATCTCCGGTATCAAGGCTAGGAAAAGAGAAGGACCTGACAGAAGATAAATAGGCTAGTCTTGAGTGGATTGTGCAGCATAATCGTTTTGTAAGTCGTGTTCCCCAACCCCTGTTCCCTTCCAAGAGGATATGATGGGCACCTTCAGGTCAGTAATTAACGGTCAATCTACAGTCTGTTCTGGACTGGCGTACTTGGAACTTTCGCCTCGACTTTCATACATAAGGATGCGAGGGATAGTATTGGTATACGATACATGAAGATCGCCGTGTATCTCGATGCGGCGAACATGTTTATTTGGTTCTTAACGGTCGTAGCTATGGTCCTAGAGTGCTGTACTTCTCGAGGACATCTAGCGAAAGAGAAGCAGAGGAAAAGAGACCTCCTTGCGATACAGCGAGCCAACTTGTCCACGCCATTTGTTCCCTACGGTTGGAACGCAGTAGATATCGAAGCGCAGACTCAAGGTGTGATGGGTACAAACCCACCACCACAGATGACCGAGGCGCTGGCATTTACTCTAATCAATCCACCGCCAGTTGCTATCACCGCAACTGGGTCGGACTCTACTCATTCCCAAGACACCGAAGGACGCAGACCAATCATCGAGATGCCACCTACAGTGAATGGAGAAATGGGGCATGACCTGACGATGCCTCTTTTCACCGGGGCTCAAGACCTGCATTTTCTAGAACGGGAACTCCCCCACACGGCGGGGGCATACTCAATCTCTGAGGACACCAACTCTTCTCGTCGTAACTCTATCACGCTCATTCCTTCTGGGTGGGACGGGCCCATGAAAGAGTGTCCGATATGTTTAAATGACCGTCCGTCCTTGACAGGCTTCCCGAGCAGAATCGCAAAGACATGCAGCAATCATGAGCAAGAGATATGCAGAGTCTGTATCGATAAAATCATCTCGGAGGAACTGAGTATTAATATATATGGACCAATTCACTGTTCCGAATGTCGAGCCGTCCTCGAGTATGAAGAAGTGAAAGAGCTGGCTAGCCCTGATACATTTATACGGTTAGTCTGAACACGATTCTTTTCCAGACTCGCATTGCTAACAGTGATCTCCTACAGCTTTGAGCGAATGAGCCTAAGAGGCTTCATCAATAATGACCCAAACTTCATCTGGTGTCTGAACTGTGCTTCCGGTCAAGAACACATTGGTGGGGTCGACCAACCCATCGTGACGTGTGAAGCCTGCGGATTCAGAACATGCTTCAAGCACCAAATCCCATGGCACGAGGAAATGTTGTGTGACGAGTATGACGCACGGATTCGATCTTCAGAGAATCAGCAGCATTTCCGTGTCCAGGAGGAGCTGGCATCTATCAATGCAATCCACCAGGCCACCAAGCCCTGCGCTAACAAGCTTTGCAAAGCCCCGATCCTAAAAACTGCTGGGTGCGACCATATGACTTGTATGTACATGTCAATCCTTTCTTTCATAGTTTCTTGGATTTTTAATTGAGTGGTCACTAATAGAATCGCTCCAGGTCGTCATTGCAAACACGAGTTTTGCTGGGTGTGCGGCGTAGACTGGGCTGGAGACCATCGTCCGGGCTGTGGCTTTAACGTCAGGTGAAATTCCGGAACCTTGCGTAGGAAATCAATGGAAATCAATGGAATGTCATCAGTATGGAATGTGGTATTGTTTGTTTTAGCGATGTAAAATATTGTAACATTATTGATATATGACGTGGGTGTTTTGGGAAAGAGGAAGGAGTTCAATTTCTGGATTTTGGAGATAAGGAGTTGCATACAGGAAGGGCATTTGGGAGGGACTCTGTATAAAATTAGAGGACTTGGTACGATATCCACGGAGTGTAGTGTTGGGACTAGACGTCTAGAAGCGAAGCGCGGAAGCAGAAAGCAGTGCCTACCTAGAGGCTGAGATCCAAGAACACACCCAAGAGACGTACAG
>JBAMDN010000361.1:0-37365 GCA_037074945.1 Tetracladium marchalianum
GTTACAAGGGAATTGGAGGAGTGGTGGAGACGATATTCAACTCTAGGCCAGCGGGATGTCAAAAAAGCCTTTGCGTCATGGGACAAAGATGCTCAGTCTTCTAATATTTCCGCACTTCTCCCCTAATGTAGAAAGTTTCAGAGAGCGCAAATAGTAAACTCTGAACAGCAAGAGGCGCGAAGGAAGTTCTGTCTCGGACGCCTTATCCCGTAGGAAGGGAGGCACCAAGGTCTGCACCTATGTATATCTCTCTTAAGATACTATACATCGGAGTGTCTTGATGAAGTCCGACAGCAGCGAACGACAATGGCAAAGCCAAGAAAACACGAAAGCCCCCGCCGTGACTACCAGCTTTCCCAAACCATCCTCGGAAAGGAATGGCGGCATGCTCCTTTACCGCAAAGGCCAGGGCTATTCGACATTGACGCTCTACGTAGAAGTAGACGCAGGTAATACGGGCCTTGCAACTCCCAATCTCTTTGCGGGTCGCCAAGGCGAGTCACGAAGTATGTGCAGACAGCTCAAAAAACCGAGATCTTGGAAGGATGGGATGGCATGGGATGGGATGCGATGGCACCAAACCGACCAGAATGTGTGGAGAGCAAAGATGGATATGTTGTCTCCAGGTGTCGGAACTCTCTTGCTTGCATATATTGAAGGGTAAGATCACCTCGAGCTACTTGCTACGGTGCTCTGTGTGGGCGGTCCAACACCTACAGAATGCTGACTGACAGCATGCAGTTTGGCACAATGCGATATGGAAACTCAGAAACCCATGCATGGGTAAGGCACGAGAATACTTACTGCGACGTTCGATAGATCAACCGAACCTTGACAAGCCGGAAGTTTATATTTCGTCAAAGTTCCAGACTGCTTCAGTGCAGTAGGGTTATGATTATCAATTTAATCCATCATGTCTCACACAGAATCCCGATCCTTCATGAATGATCGAGGGAAGGATGCGCACTCCAATACAAGACCATCATGGCAGGACTGGACCAAAACCGTGCAGTATCTTTTATCACGGTATCATCTGACTTTTCAGTATTCACACAAGGCGATCCTTCCACTGTGCAGGTTGGTCGCCATCTGTGGTTTGTTCAAGAATGGAGCCTTCTCGTATGCCATCAGGGCCCGACTCGTTCAAGCACATACTCAGATCGGCCTGACAAGAGAAAAATCCCACTGGAGATTGATGATTTCTACACAGAGTGAGTTATTTCAACGCCAAGAAGAGTTTGGAGTTGTGCAACAGCAGGCGCTCGCTTTGGTGGTGGTTCTAGATAGGCTCATGGCGTGGTCGCTTTCCACGATGCACGCCATTGGCCATGAGGTCGGCGGCAACAGACTCCCCCACAGCCAACCATCTCCATTCCTCACCCTCCTCACTGCGAGCCATCACATTCCGGATTGCCTCTGGCGCTTCGCCCACACCATGTCGACCTCTTCCCTCATAACGCCGCCGAGCCCTCGACGACAAAGCCGCTTCTTTGTTCTTCAATGTGAGCAACTCCCCGCCGACGACGACGGCGAAATCCCCCCGCGACAACGACTGCGATTGAGACAAGCATCGAGAGTATCGAGCGCATCCGCACTCTCTCGCACACTCCCAACCACCCCGCTCTCCTCGACGAAAACCAAGGACTCGACCGACCATCCAACCATCAAAGTAAGCAACCAGCAAAATGGGTTGTTTTCCAAACCTCAACAGAAAATGGAAGTTGCCCAAGGTGCTCTTGGGGCTCTTCGTGGTGGAATTACTTGGAATAGTCGCCGCGCTCGCTTTGTTCGGCATCGCAGAGCCAAATCTCTTCCGCACACGCATGTGGCAGATTGGATATGATAACCACTTCAACTCGAGTCCGAAGCAGATCTTATATGCCTATGCAAATCATAGGCCGATACCTACGACTCCCTTTGTGTGGTCGGGCGCGTACGTTTTCACCCCTCCATCCTTTCATACTGAAGAACTTGTGAACAATGAGAAACGAAAAGCTAATTCGTGATGGACAGGTTAACACAATTTAACGTTGCGGTCTCCGTCCTTGCAACCTTTGTGATGATCCTTAAAGTCGTTCTCTTTGCCCTCCACGTTTGGTACCCAATTCTAGGAGCGATATCAAACCTCATACTCTCGGGTCTCTGGATCGCTAGTATCTACGGACAAGCTGGACCCGATAAATCAGACGCGAGATATCCTTCCAGCGTAGCGTGGTACATTACCAAGAGCTGCGACTATGCTCGACCATCAGGGAATTTTAAATACTGCCAAATGGCCAAGGGCACGTTCGCCGTCACTGTTTTCATGACGTGAGTCTTCACCCACACAAAGTTCCTCAATAAGTATAAGCTAACAAATCAAATAGCGCCGTGTATCTTGCAAACATGGGTCTAGCAATCTGGTCTCTCATCCCCTCGAAAGCCCAACGAGCTGCCTCCAAGGTCGAATACGACGATATGCAAGTGTCAAAGGACTCACCCACATCTGAACATTCAGACCGTCAATGGGAGATGAAATCCGTGCGCACACAGGCAGTACCGTACACACCGAGGACATTGGCTTTCAATACATTAGACAGACAGCTACCACTGCGAGCTCAACAGGGACCACCACGATGGAAGTAAATGAATAAAATGTATGATGGGAGTTTTTGGCTATTGATATGAATTTGGATATGGAACTTGGGAGTGGAATAGGGATTGGAAATGAGATTAAGTGGGATTATGGTATGATATGTAAGGAAAGACGGAAGGTGGGAAAGCGAAGGAGAAAATGATTGGACGTGTTTCGTCGTCATTCACTCACATCTTATGACGAAAGGAATTTCTGTTAATTTTCCTCGATACAATTCGAGAGTTGGGTTCTGGGCCTGGGTTTGGTCTTTTGGAGTTGGGAAACCTCTTGTTTATAACTCTCGTATATATCTCCTACTACCACCTCGCTTTGGGTATTCTCGACTCAAGAACAAAAAATTGGAACTCGGACACAGAAGAACCTCTCATCCCACAAAACGACAATACACTCTTTTAATTTTTCCGTTTGCTTTTCTGCTCGAGCACACGCTCGAGTTTGTCATGTCAGCTCACTCCTTTCAATTTTCTAACCACTCACTTACGAACTGTTCATATGTGCGAAGCAAATTACTGACGAGTTACGATTCCGAAAAAGTCGTAAGATCACACCACTTGCGAAGTTCCCAACCCGATTGAAACATGCCACCCCATTACGGAGTGTTCCAGTGGAACCAGATCTACCAGTTCCCGTCGTTTGAGGAGTTTACGCAATTAAGAAAACGAAAATAAAAACTTGTTTTGACAGTACGAGGATTTTTCGATGGTAGGGCTTCGTAGGAGGGGAAGAAACGAGAATGTCAAGGAAGCAACGTAAAGGATGAGATCCGTAGGGTGCCGATGCGATATGCAACAAATATTTGGGTTGTGTCAGATTGTGGGTTGATTCGATTGGAACTCTGTTGGTTTCGGTTCGATTGCATTCTGATGTTTGTTTTTGATATCACCGGAGTAGGTCTAGGTGGTGTGTTCGTCTTGCACATGTCGACTGCTAATTCCAGTACTTCGCGGTCGAGGAGAATGACAAGACTAGAGCAGTAGGCAGCAATCCGATTCCGCAACGTACCGATGCCATGTGCAACAGAGGTGTAATTTCTCGTGTGGTATGTTGGATTGTCTGATGTTGTTAGGTTGTTAGACTTGCTTATGAGCTTGGATTTTTGATCTCACTTGGTATGTATGTACTTGGGTAGGAGGGGACATGGGTGGCACGCTACAATTTTCCTATTGGGAAAATGATCTTATGAGAGAGAGACAACCCGCACCGTACCGATGCGATGTGCAACAAAGGTATAGTTCGGGGGGTCTTTGCTTCATTTGGTGGGTTGATTTGAATCGAATATTTGTTGATAGGTCTGTACGATACCGGTTGGCTGGTATATGGTGGGTAGGTAGGGAAGTACGTAAGGGTAAGTGGTGTGTTCTTACCTGCAGACATACTACTTCCATGTGCGACTACACGACAAGCAAGAGAAGAGTAGGAACTGGGAGAAATCTGACTCCGCATCATACCGATGCGATGTGCAACAGTTCGAAATATCTGTTCGATTGTCTGCGTTTTTCATTCGATTGTAATAGATTGCGGGGTTGTTTTGTCTTTGGCGTATGATATCACAGGGTAGGTTAGGTGGTGGCATGCCACAATACCCATTTTCGCCACTACTGTGGTGATGAGGAAAAGAAAGATTCGATGTGAGATAACCCGCAATGTACCGATGCAAAGTGTGAAAATGATTTAGATGTGGGTTGATTGGAATTAAAGATCCGTTAATTTGCTTATGGGTGGGTTTTTTCTGGGTATTAGCAGGTGGTAGTTGGATGGCATGCTGCACTCGAAAAAACCATGAACAAAGGAAGAGCAAGGAGGATTCCGCTTCCGCAACGTACCGATACTATGTGAAACAAAGGTCTCAATCCATATAGTGTTTATTTATATTATGGGTTTGCTTGTGAAGATTATTTTCGTGACATCAAATTGTAAGTCAAGTGGTGTGTTCGCCTCACACAATGTTTTGTTGACACATCTGTTTTTGACTACACGACAAAAAAGGGAAAGATGTAGGAACTTGGAGAAATTCGATTCCGCAACATACCGATGCGATGTGCAACAAAATGTATCCAATCGAAGGAGTTTCTTGAAATGTGGGTTGATTTGATTTAAATATCTGTTATTTCTGCTTGTGGGTTGTTCTCTCGTGTCTTACCAGGTGGTCACAGTTGGATGTCATGGCACGTCACGCATGGTACTATACTTACAGCTCGTACACTTTTACAACACAAGACATAGATAGGCTGGGAAATCGAAATACTAGGAGATCTCCATTCCGCAACATACCGATGTAAAATGCAACAAACATACTCAATATTAAGACATTGCCGGTAGATTTGATTTGAACAGGTGAGGAACCCTCATAGAGTATCCCATCTACTACCACAATCACACTTCACACTCATCACTAACTAAGAGTCTCAAGGAGCCTAAGAACAAAATGGAGAAAAGACTATCGCAATAGTATCTATCCTAAGTAAATATAGAGACCAAACCCAGTGACTCAAGGTTCACCTCTCCAGGCGATACTGTAATGAATATGAAAGAGAAAAAGAAAAGAACTCTATACCGCCCCTTCCTTCCACTTATGTAGAGGTATAACAACCATCTACTTCTATAATTCAATTCCCCGTTCCAAAATTCCTCCGTCCGTTTTCCCGTCGCATACATACCTTTCTGCAACTAATTATAACTTCCCGCGTCCCATCCAGAAACTACCCTATGGACAAACTTCTCCATCCATCCTAATGATAAAATCCCCCAATGCCGTTCATAGACTCCCGTAAAATGCCTTATTCGTCCACCCACGTTTCCATTTCCAAATAATAAGAAAAAATAACAATATCCGAAATAGAAAGAATCTTTTAGAATGAGAAATATTGCAGTGGCTGAAGAGGAATCATATTTGACTAAAGAGCTTCCCGTCCAAGAACAAGAAGCTCTTGCTTCTATCTACGAGTGCTACCCCTTACTAGTCCAGAAGCGGCAGTGCTTCACTTAATGCTAGAAGGCTGCGCTGCTATGTAGAGCTAGTCAGACAACGACCATAAGCTCGTTATCTTAACAGAATCCAGGCAAATGTATGAAAAAAGTCAAATGGCAATAAGGGAAGTTTTGTGTATCACAGCTCAAAAATAAGAGAGCCAAACTCCAATTGTTGAGACAGCGGACTGTTTGCGGAGAATATCGTGAGCCTTGATCCCGTTGTTGAAAGAGTGGAGGATTTGGGAAGTGAGAAAATACTGAAGGTGTATTCTCTCGCTCTCTTTTCATCCGTAGTGACGACCATGCATCAAATGGTTTGTGCGTCGTCCTCCATCATAGATGGCCATATGCGGGTTTCTACTATATTGAGCCCACTTCTCCAGTTTGTGTTGCCACTCACCAACTTGTGGAGCTTGGAGGAATGCACCACGTCTCGATCTCAAGACTTGTTGCGTCGTAGGGACCTGTCGCTCTTGAGTCTCTCTGTCAAAGCCGAATCGTTCTCTGTCCAATTTGCGCAGTCTGTCAAGGTTTGCAGCAACTTGAACCATGTTGACGTCACCAAATCTGGTAATGAGTTTCTTCAAGTCCGTGGTGTTGTAGATTATGTTGCCAGTATCCTCTTCAATACCATCCTCACGCCAATGTTCGTCGATGCCACGCTTGAGAGCCTTATAATGGTCTTTCTCCTTGTTGAGGTACTGGCTGAGACGACATCCAAGACAAGTAGGGGGGTCCAATCTCTCAGAATCGACGTATCTCTTCACGTCCACGAAATGGAAAAAGACACCAGGGAAAGGATTGTCGCAAAGAATGCAAGGATAGTCTCTAAACATCCTGTTGAACGATTAGCTTGGAGGTCATTTACCCCTACCAGAAGAGTAATACGTACCATTCATATCCCTCTGGCCTGGCATAGCTCATTTCAAGACTTGTGGAAAAGAATTTGTCAGAATCTCCATGATGATGCTCGCTTCTTTGATCAATCAGAATGATTGCCTTAGTGAGCTTTGGCCAATTCTTATAGTATTCAGCGCTCGGCAGAGGCTTCTTTCGACGATCTCTAGTTGGATAACGAGGTTCCGGAACCCAATCAAAAGGATTCATGTGCTTGTAGAATGACGTACCTGGCTGATGTAGACCCCAAGCGTCGATGATAGCTTTCAAAGTCTTCTTCACGTTCCAGCAGGGACTACGTTCAAGCCATTGTCGAAATTGCGTATGAGGAGAAACGGCGTCAATGCCCTGAACCTTGCATTGCCCAATGAAAGGTATGACAAGAGCCCAGATCGCACGATCGGTTGGCCCCTGCCAGTTGTCCCATGTTGCCTATCACCTTTATCAGCTTGATCAACCATAGAAAACAAAAAGGGAATAGTTACTCCATATGACCCCGTGTAAAATCGAATGGGAAGACTGTCTGGATCAGGTCCAAAGTGGTAGTTTGGGAACCAGTCTAGATTGACTTGGTGTTCCTTTCCCTTTGGCCTATCACACTTAATAACACTCAACAGCTCTAGACCATGACCGATGTGAATCAGAGGACACTTGTAGACACCAAGTACCTCAAGGTTAGGCATTTGAGGGATTAGAATAGCGAGCAATCCGACAGTAACGAACGGTGCCCGGTGAAGATGGATTCTCCGGAAATTTGCTGGATGGTACTGAACAGTCTTGCAGAGCATCAAATTGTTGTAGAGTTGATGTTCATAAAGCTCGCTTCGTGCTTCCAGATCGACTGTGATTGGGTGGCGGAACGGAGCAATGACAAGATTGGAAGAGACCGTAGCGAGTGTTCGCAAGGCGTCTGCCTTCTCTGGGTCTTCGCGAGTCTGTGGATCAACTTCACAGCCATTGAAATGAGCATCGTTCAAATCCCAGAAGCCCACTGTACTCTTGATGAGAGCCTGAGCCTTTTGGCATGTAGCAGCAAGCTTCCAGATAGCGGAGTGATGCTGAAACAGCACGTCGATGATCATGGTCCGGAGATCGTTACTAGACATGATCTTATCCATGAAAAAACTTTTATCTTGAGTATCCATGGAGCATGCTGGGGCACGATTATTCCAAGTACTCAAGAACAAAGGTCCCTTCAAAAAAATTAGCAACTTGCATCCCATGCACGATGGCATACACTTACGGTGGTGAACACTTTCGGAGACACGCCCTTCCATGGCCACCCCTTCAATTTCTTATCGACTTCAGCCTTTTTGGCTGCCAGCTCTCGTTCCAATTTCTCCTTCTCTCTCTGTTCTGGTGTCAACTTGCTCAATCTGCTCAATTCTGTGCTGTCCCAACTGTTGTCTACGATATTCTGTTCCGAGGCGCCCGAGACACCCCATGGTTCATCCCACTGTGTTGTAGTAGTGGGTGGTTGCACAGGGCCACCCTGAAAATGCCATTGATCGTCCCATGTGGTGCTTGTAGCGTTGATCGAGTCAGACGCACCGGACTGTGCGACTTGACCATTGCTGACTTTTGGGGCCTTGACCCATGGATTCTTCTTCTTCGTTGCCATGTTGAAAATGGCGAAGAGCCTTTTGAGATATTTTTGGAAGAAAAGCTGTTCAGATCAGTGAGGGTGGATGTATTGAAGGTCAACTCGGTTGATGGGACACCAGATGGAGAAGATGGATTCTGCGGTGGGATTGTTCCAAATTTGAAAGGTAACTCTGATCTTGGCTGGAATGTATGAAACGTCAGTTGAGTTGCCAGAAGGAAGGCGTGCAAATATCTTGTATTCCGTAGCTGATTGAACGAAAGATCCAATGTAGAGAAGAATCGAACGAAAAGATGATGGTATGCGTCCAAATCGAGAATTGATACCTACCAAAAGAGAAACCAGAAGAGGGAATGTCGATGACTGTCAGACCAGACAGCGTAAGCCTGAGCTGCTTTGTTGTTGAGGTGGAGAGCCAGGAGCGAGATAAAAGGGTTTGTAATAAAGATGTAGGTGCAAAGAGATGGATCAAAGATGGTTGATGCAGGTCGTTGGTGTAGGTTGGTTGGAGGTAGAAGGAAGGGAGAGGCAGGTTGTCGAAGAAGTTGCCTCTTGAAATATCTAGTTGCGCCGCAACCGAGGGGTATCAAAGCTGATTAGGTAGGAAGGTCGGATTCTCATCCGTCGCTTGCCAGAAGTGAGTGAAGAATGATTCAAATGGCAAGGCTGAATAGAGCGTGAAACCTCCAACTAGCAAGTATTGAATCAAAAAATCAAGTGACGTCGAAAGTGAATCGCTGTAAACTGAATTACTTGTGCCTTCTTTGTTCTTGCCATCCCCATTCACTGCTTTTGACCACAAAAGAGGTTAACTCCAAAATCAATATTCTCGTTGCACTGATCGCATCAGGCATTCTGCGATGAAAGCAATTAAGCATCATGGCATCACATAAAGATCTATCTATCTCTTCCTTCAAGAAGGTACCTTGACAATTGTCTCTCTAGTCTTAACAAGAGAAAACAGAGTAGAAATACACAAGCCGCAGAGGTATGTATGCCTCCAAAACTTTGTTTCCAAAAAGCTGTGTCTATTCGGTATACGTCTTTTCTAATAACTTCAAAAGACGTAAGAAAACAGCATTTGCTGCTCCGTGTGCTTTCGTCTGGTCTCTTTTTGGTTGTTGGAATAAAGTATCTTGGCATACTTCTCCTCACTTACCTTACCCCAACAACAGTTCATAGGTGAACCCAATTGATTGCATGGGCGGAGGAACAGGGGCCTTTAATCTTGCGCAGTTCAGGAAAAGTGACAGGCCGATGAAGCGACGTCCTCCTCTGCGGAGTATTGCTCACCTTCAGACGGCACTTGAAATGTTACTAGCCGGCAATTCACTTCCTACAACTACCGCGCAAATTCGGGGGAGAATACCCTCTTGCCCCTTGTATACACCGCTCAACACGAAGTGGGGTGGGATTGGCGGTTTGGGCAAACATCGATCGACCGACCTCTCAACTCAGTAATAAGAGAATGAGATGTTCTCTCCTCATTATCGCATTGCTATTCTCTCCACTTTTGATTGATACGTTGTACTCGAAGAAGAAATCTAAGCCGCCCAACTGAACAGAAATGCGAATGAAAATAAGTAAATAATAACCATGTAGAAAGTTTTAATGTAGAAACAAAGCTGCCTTAATGCATAGTACTTTCTGCAATATGCACATCATATGTCGCCATGAGCATGAACTTAGAAAGAATAACGTACCTCGGCAGACTTTCACCGATTGCCACAATGCATATTAAGACAAGAAACCATGTTGTATCGCAATTACATGAGAATGAAAACTTGAGCAAAGCAAGAACCACGCCAAGTCGGCCGAAAAACAACTTCACCATGAAAAATAACGGTGCATCAAATTCCGCACAGTGAGTATTCCAGGTTTGAATCCGCAGCACAACAATAAATTGTAAAACATAGATGAGAGATAGCCTTTACTAGCATGGTGGTTCTTAAAAGCGGTCAAAGTCAAGCAAAATACGTATCTTTTGGGCTTGGAAAATCGTCACGAGCAGACTTTATCGGATACGATTCCGAAAGGTCGACCGCACTGCAAGCAACATCCGTGCTATCCGAGGTCGCAAACTCCCAGTGATAAGTCACGATCCATGTAGATAGACGAGCAATGCAGACGAGCATTGCAGAGATGACGATGACGATCCGCCTCATGGTCGATAGAGTGCGATGCCGTCAGATCTGACTCCCCTCCATGAAGATGTAGGTCATGATCCCCAATCTGGCGGTGGACGAAGAAGGGGACCCCAAGCTAAGCAGCCCTATATCGTAAATGCCTTCATGGAGGAATAGATAGCGTACGACTCGTAATCAGGCATGGATAGACGGTGGCCAGCATGGCACTTGGTATTCTTCAGAGTTGCGGTGTCGCATGATGGGCACAGCTTTTATGCTGCCCGAACTGTGGTGGTGCAGGTTCCCTCCCAAACTCGGAGTTGTGAGTGTCAAGAGTGTGGTCGACGGTAGTGGTGGATATGCAGCAATGCCTATGTGAGTGTGGTGTGTCGGCAGTCGTGAGGGGGTGTGGGGTCGGTGGGTGATTGGGCATCGGCAGGCGTGTTTGATGCAAAATGACATCTGCGGGCAGGATGAAGAATCAGTTCGTTTGATAATTGGATTCGTATTGAGTCTCGGAAGAGCCAAACGGTGAAGGGCTTGCTCAAGCGTTGTTCAGGCCCATGTGGTCGATCGCCTGTTGCAGAGTGAGTGCGAAGTGGATTTGGAGCGCAGAGTTTTTGGTGTCTTGCAACTCGCAGGTTGGGATGTTGGGGTCCAGAACGTGTGGTGATAACTGGCGAGGCGCTTCTTGAAACGCGGGCATATCCAGTCGAACTCTACCAGATACACGGTGACTTCACCGCCGGTTACAGTAGACTGACTGGTCATGCCTGATCTGATGTGGTGGATGGTGGATGGTTCCTGGCGAGGCGAGTAGAGTGCTCAGAGTAGGTAGTACCGTACTGTTCAGTAGTTGTGAGGTGCAGAATCAATCAGGGGAGGGAGAGTCATGGTTTCGCATGAGGTTGTGGGTTTCGGTTGCAGAGTTATCGACAAGGCACTTTTCCTGTGTTGTGTGTGGCGCTTGGTGACTTGCTTTGCCCCAAGACGTGATGAAGATTTTCGACAAAACCTAGAGACGACGACAATGAAATGAAGAGAGACCCGTTTGCTTGGACGTGGTGCTTATCTCGAAGCGGCAGCAATTCAGCCTGTTTGGGGAGTGCCGGCCCTTGCTGGGGTTGCTAGTGCGTGCCTAGTGCTGGTCGGCTGCAGGGAAATTTAAAATCAATGTCATCTCAGCAGAAAAAAAGGATTGGGAGTCTGGGACCTGTGGCGCGATTGACCCCCGGGGAGGGATGTTGAAGACAAGACAAGTGTTGGGAATCATGAGCCTTGGTTGGGAAGAGAGAGAGAGAGAGAGTGGTGTATCACCCAAGGGTGTTGACTGATTGCGGATGGAGGAGTAGAGATCTTGTACTGTGTCTAGGTACTGTAGGAGGAATACTTCAAAGCCGCACCTCGTAGAAATATAAAATTTCCAGAACCCTGAGGGCGTCCTTGCTCATGTAACAGAGTGGATTGCTTGGTGGAGACGGCCGTGGCCCGTTCGTTCTTGAGCAGGGACCAGTAACACGACGACGACGACCAACCCCCTTTCTTCGTCGAGGACTCGAGGACTCAAGGACTCGAGGTCTGTAAAGTCTGCGGTAGAACTTCGGGATACCTGGTGCTATGGCTGAGAATTCTTCATACCACCTCAACCGCGAGATCACGCGTTTTTGCAGTTACTAGGAGGTAATCGAAATGCACTGCGCTGTATCTGGATCCTGTCGTTTCCGACGTCCGCACCACCAGAGATCAGAAGAATCATGCCAGGGCTGGGCTTGCCAATCGAAATGGGGATGGAAGCTGTGGTAGAGAGCAAAATAGGATTTGGAGGCGTCAAATCTCCCGATCCTCGACTCTCGAACCAACCTGCTTCGAGCTCGGGATCAGAGAGCACAAGCGTTGGAGGCGCGGATCCAGTTTTTTTTAATATTGACGGGTTGGTGCAAATCATGGTGGGAGGTGACGAACTGCCAATTGGTGCAGAGACATGTGGTTCGTGTTACTGTAATGGCACGGAGACAAAAAATAAGAAAAGAATGATGTTGCACTTCGACGGAGTGCAGGCGTAGCCTTCCTGACATGACCGAAAGATGTCGAATCTGGGCCCGTGAACTCCGACTTGCCAGCTTTCTTTTTACTGTAGCAAGTCCAGTACCGTTCTCATTGTCTTTGGCTGCAAGGACGACATGTGAGTGCGCCCTCCATCAAGCCAATGGACGGCTGGGTTCTGCCTTGCTTGGTCTAGACAGAGTCGACATGGTGTCGCATGACCATGACGATCGATTCCAGTATGGCCAGGAGTGCTGATTGCTTTGTCGCCGCAATATATTTCGCCATCCTAAACATGGACTCTGCTGTTCTCTGCAACGGATGACGGCGTGCAATAGAGCACTCTTGCAAAAGACACCCCCCGCAGCCGCTGGTGAAGAATCGACGGCGCTAGCTCGCATATGGTTTCTGATGTCTCAGTACATACCAATGTCTCGAGGAAGTTGAGGGCTCCTCTCTCGTAAGAGCCGCCCGTCCAGGTGGATTCCCTTTGACGTGGATCAGCGCCGCCCCTGTAAATGGCCTTGATGACCTTCACGACCTTGACCCTCTTTCTTGCCTCTAGTCGTCGTCCGTTCCTCGCCGCCGCTTGTCTCCCAGCCTGCCACCCGAACCACCCAGGACCAGGAATCCTCACCAAATTTCGCCTACCGCTAGCGTCTCCGACCCCCCCTGACACAACGCTTGACACCCTCCCCAGCAACCAGCAGCTCGAGTGCATAGAAAAGGCGCGGCTCCCTCGCTCAGCACTTTTTCTTTTCCTCCCGCCATCGAACTCTGAACTTTCTTCTCTTGACCCTCCGAGTTCATCAACCCCCTTTCTCATCAATTCGACCTTTGTTCCTCTTGGTTCATTTTTGTCCTCTTAAGATACCCAACTTCTTCCTTTTAATCATACCCAAAAACTTTCAAATCAATCAACATGTCTGAGGCTACCAAACCCGTCGAGACGCCTGTCGTCGCCCCAACCACCGAGGCTCCAGTTGAGACTCCTGCTGCTCCTCTCACCACCGAGAGCAAGCCCACCGAGACTCCAGCTCCTGTCGTTGAGTCCTCTGAGCCAGTGGTCGAGGAGGCCGCCGCTCCAGTCAAGGAGGAGGTCAAGCCAATCGAGGAGGGCGTTCTTGGATACAAGGGCCCAGGTCTCTTCAAGTAAGTAGCTACTACCAGTCTGCAATTCCACTCGCAACAGAATGTGTCTACTCTAAAGACGATGGATGTGCTACTTCAACGCACGACAATTCGATCTGCGACGCACCGCAACTCACCAGATCAATAATGAAAGCAAGCTAACACCACCCGCAGGAGCATCTTCGCCCAGAAGAAGTTCTTCTACCTCAGCTCCGAGCCAGTTGAGCACAAGAACCTCAGCAGCTACCTCCGCGGTGAGGAGGTTGCATCTGCCAACCACAACGCCGCCTGGGCGTCCCACACTGGTGCTGGTCTCCTCTTCCTCAGCAAGAAGGCTGGCGACAAGGCTACCCCGTCCCACATTTTCAACTTGGTAAGCTCCACTTATTCTGCCATGCAGCCTTACCATCCGTCGCTAACCCATGATTCTGCAGGCCGAAGTCTCCGAGATCACCGCTGACTCCCTCACCGAATTCCACTTCCAAGAAGGAGGACACAAGCACACTTTCATTGCTCACAGCCCAGCTGAGCGTGACAACTGGGTTTCCGTCTTGAAGGGGAAGAGCGAGGAGGCCAAGACCCTCTCTGGCACCATCAAGGACACCGAGGCCTACAAGACCACCCTCGTCTCTTTGACCAAGCCAACTGCCACCCCATCTGCCGCACCAAAGAAGTCTACTGAGGTCAAGGAGAAGGTCGAGGCTGTCAAGGAAGAGGCCAAGGAGGAAAAGGCCGAGAAGGCTGAGGCTAAGGAAGAGAAGAAGGAGGAAAAGAAGGAAGAGAAGGCTGAAAAGAAGGAGGAGAAGGCTGCTCGCAAGTCCCGCTCCGCCTCCCGCAAGCGCACTTCCATCTTCGGCAACCCCTTCGGAAAGAAGGAAGAGAAGACTGAGATCAAGGAGGAGACCCCAGCTGCCACCACCGAGACTCCAGCTGCCACTACTGAGACCTCAGTTGCTGCTACCACTGAGACTCCAGTTGTTGCTCCAGTTGAGCCTGTTGCTGCTCCAACTGAGGCTGCCGCTACCAAGGAGGTTTCCCCAGCTGAGCCAGTCGTTGCCACCGAGGCTGCTCGCCCAACTCCAGCCAAGAGAAACTCCATCTTCGACTCTTTCAAGAGCTTCACCCACAAGGAGAAGAAGCCAGAGGAGAAGAAGGTCGAGACCCCAGTCGTCGCCAAGGAGCCTGAGCCAGTCAGCGAGACTGCTCCAGTCATCCCAGCTGTCGAGTCCAGCGAGCCTCTCTCCACTTCTGTTGCTGACCCAGTTGTTTCGCCAACTGAGGAGCCTGCTGTCACCAATGGCGAGACCAAGGCCACTGAGACTCAAGTTGTTGCTGCCAAGCCTGAGAAACGCAAGTCTTCTCTCCCGTGGTTGAGCAAGAAGAAGGAGACCACTGCCAGTGATGAGGAGGCTGAGAAGGAGAAGCCATTGTCTCCATTCGCCAAGCTCCGTGCTACTGTCAAGTCCAAGTCCTCTCCTAAGGCCGAGAAGCCAGTTGAGAAGACTGAGAAGACTCCTGAGCCAGTTGAGGCCAAGAAGGAGGAGCCAACCGTCGAGGAGCCCGTCAAGAGCGAGCCAACCCCGGCTGCTGCTCCAACCGCTGCCCCAACTGCCACCCCTCAAGTTGCTGCCACCGCTTAAACGCTGAACACCATCTCGAGTCCCAAAGCCCTGGTCAACAGTTTGGGTACGATTTCATTATGGTCGGAAAGAAACGGATCTCCTTGCAATACCCCCAGATTGATTGTCGTCTGTTGCATTCATCATTCTTTGATACCACTCTCCTTTTTCGAAGGTCTTTTCCTTGTTTGTCAAGCTCTTTTTGCAATACCGTACCGTCGCCCGTCGTTTGTTTGCTATTGCGTGGCCTAATCCGCCGCGCGCTCATTTGATACCCCTATACCCAGGCTGTCTTTTTGCAATCTGCCATTAGGGCAAAACCACTCGCACTAATACCTAATAAAATGTTCCTGTTTGTCGCGTTGCGCGTTAAAAATACTTGTGTCGAGAACTTTTGATGTGACGTGACTTGTGAATGATGTGCTGTGAAAAGCCTTGGGTCAATTGTATTAATTGGGGTGTTAATTCCTGCGTGTAGATCTGCTTGATTGTTTCTATGGTGATGTGCGTTCTCAAGTGTTGGCATCATATTGCCTCCGGATCTTGGAACTGGAACTGCTCTGATGTCTCTTCAAGAAGCAAGAAAGATCATAATTCATAACCGACCACTTGTTCCTCTTCCTTCATCCATGATGAGGGCTTTTTATCTATATACCTTCTCCCTCACACCAGATTATTCTAGGCACAGGCTGGAGCTGGTCGGTCAGGTTAGTCCAGGCCGTTCAGACTCGTCAAGCAGGTACACTACTTACTAGTGAGTATTTTGGGTTTGTCTGGGCACGTACCTGACATGATGATATGACCAGACTGATCTAGAACACCACCACAGTGCTGTATGGTAGGTAGATGTGTAGTTTTTATTTACTGTGTGAGTGTGAGTGACTGACTGACTGAGAGAGAGAAAGTGAGTGGGTGACTGACTGACTAGTTCATTGAACATACATGTTTTGATGACAGAATAGGAAAGGTATGCATCATATATATCGCTCTCTGCAGATCCTTGGAAGGAGGTCTTTCACGCATCATGAAAATGAACAAAATAGAGTGAGTGGTGGTTGGATTATTTTAATCACGTTCGGTGACTGGCTAGGTACTACTTTCTATTTTCTCAACCTTAGATGGGTTGGTATGCAGAACACATACATAGAAGAAGGAGGCGAGAAAAGTTTCTAGAAAGTCATATTTTTCTCTATTTTGGTATATCCATGTTTTTCTTATCCCCGACGACCTCTATCTAACCTTGGCTAAGGTACTTTTTTCTTTCTTCTCTCTTCCTCGTCTACGTACTTATATACAACCTCATCCCATCTTCGCAAATGCATTTTTGACCAAGGAAAAGAAAAAATCCCTTTCTCTTCTCTAGACAAGATATGCAAGAATGAAGTTCGAGATTTCCCGCTTCTCCTCCTTTCCCCCGTCATCTCCTTCTCTCCCCTTCTTCAAAGCAAAATGCACACCGTCTAGATCTGGTCTTTCTCTTTCTTGCCCTCGGATGATCTATAGCAGAGGATTCGATCTATACTCTGGAACAGCATCGCTATCCTTTCCCTTCTCGGCTTGCTTCTCTTTCTCAAGGTCAAGTTCGTCGGATTCTCTCTCGGCGAGGTATTTCTCTGCTTCGAGGGCGGCTATGCATCCAGATCCTGCAGATCATGTGTTAGCATACGTTAGATTTTCGAGGAGGAAAGAATTAGACAGGGAGAAAGCTTACCAGCGCTAGTAATGGCCTGTCTATACCTCTTATCCTGCACATCACCCGCGGCAAACACACCCTCAATATTAGTGTAACTCGTGCCGGGCTTGGTGATGATATATCCCTCCTCATCGGTATCGACCGTACCCTTGAACAGCGCAGTGGCAGGATCATGACCAATAGCGTAGAAAAGTCCACTAGCCTCAATCTTCTCCTCCACACCGGTATTCACATTCTTGACTACCATGTGGCTCATCAATCCTTTCTCATCACCGGTAATCTCCCCACCTACGCTGTGGAATTTAACCGTCACCTTCGGATTTGCCAACAATCTCTTTGCCATCGTCTTGCTTGCTCTTAATTCTCCCTTGCGCACCAGCACTGTAACGTGCGAGCCGTATTTGGTGAGGAACATGGCTTCTTCGGCGGCGGAATCTCCACCTCCAATGACGATCAAGTGTTTGTTGCGAAAGATGGGCACGGCACCATCGCAGACTGCGCAGGCGGAGATGCCGTTTTGCCAGTACTTTTCCTCGCCTGGGAGACCGAGACGACGCGCTGAGGCGCCCGTGGCGATGATAATGGCGTCTGCGGTGTGGGGTTCGTTGTCTTCTTCATATTCGGCCCAGTATTTGAAGGGGCGCGAGGTCAGGTCGACTTTGGCGATGGTCTCGGTGATGATTTCGGTGCCGAATTTGGCGGATTGGGCGCGCATTGCGTCCTAGGAGGGAGGATATGTTAGGTTTGTGAAGAGGTGGGAGAGGGAGACGGCTGCGTACCATAAGTTCTGAGCCGCCGATGCCATTGGGGAATCCGGGAAAGTTCTCTACATCTGTGGTGGTGGTGAGTTGACCACCTGCTGCGATTCCATTTGCGAGGAAACCTTCGTAGAGGACGGCTGTGACGATGTCAATATTTCTGTTGAGGAAATGTAGGTGGGGGAATGAGGGTAAATTGGAACAACATACGCTTCAATTCTGCTCGAGAAAGGTAGACTGCCGCTGTGTGGGCAGCAGGGCCGGAGCCAATGACTTAAGATAGTTAGTATGAATTCCTTCAACTTCAATGAAATCCTCCATTCTCGCTGTCCGCCATTCTGTGTGTAGAGTTGAGGGAAGAGGGGCATACTCACTAACAACTTTGCTATGCATTTTTCTCTCCGCGCTCTTCACCAACAAACTAGCGGTCTTATTCTGATTCACTGACTTCTGTTGAAAACCTGTAGCCGCTGCAGCAGTGAGGGAAAATCCGGACGCTCCTGATCGCAAAGTTCGTCTAAAGGCTGAGGAAAACAGTTTGACTGTTGTCGACGGTTTGTGTTTTGTTTGTTTTGCAAGTTCGGTATAGAGATCGGGAAAAGGCAAAAGTGGTGTAGGCGGGACCTGGTTGGTGTATTTGTAGTCTGCGGAGTAGATTACACTGGATACGACTCGAGTAGATGGGGGTTTGTGGACGGCGGATTGGTGTTCGGAACGTTCTGGTGCTGATTTCTAAGTTCTCGATGGAGTAGGTCGCGGCTTTGCGCCCCCGCCAAAATCTCAGGGTCGGATGTGTCAGCCCTCAAAGTCTGGACCAAGACCACTGGAATTTCGACCGAGGCAAAAACATCAACCAGCGATAGTGATCATGGTGATGGTGAGAGATCAGCCAGTTGAGATTGTGCTTGTCTGGCCTTTTGACAAATCCGGGAGATTATCACAATCTTGTTTCTTTATTGTATTGTGTTGCTTATCTGGTTCTCGCGGTCTAGCCATGGTTTCGTCATTTGATTCTTTACACCATCAACAACCAACTATATTGCATTGTCTGTCTCTTCGATGCCAGAATTGGCTACAAGTCGTCGCAGATCGACTTCATCTGGAGGGCATCGTAATCGACTTGGATTGCTCTACTGCATGAAGAGCACCATTGTTGATCCGTTTGCCCACAGTCCCCGTTCATCGTACCTTTACGAGCCAATGGTCATCTACTTCATCAGTTTTCATTCAGAACAATATCAAGCCTTCCAAAGTTTCGCAAAGAGTTTGCTTCTAGCATTACAAGTGATAGAATACGCGGCAAGGATTCGAGTGAGACATAAGAAAATGCTGGTGGTCTTCTAGCCAAGAAGAGGGTCACCCGAGATGGAGAATGTATGGGTTTACGAATACTCTCTCATCTCCCATATTCCATTACATCTTTGCGAACTCTTTCAAGTAATAGTGGTATACCAATCCAGATCACCAATATCTTCGCCTTTGGATCAAGATCTTCCAAAGTACCTATGCCGATGCAAATCCAGTTTTATCTCAGAAATCGGTTTTTGGGCAGGTGTGCCAAGGTCTTCCTTTCCCAATTCTTAAGCTCCTTCATGTTCCTCAATTTTGCACGACCAAGTTCGTTCTATAATTTTTGCTTTGCACCTTCTAGAGCCTACAATAGAGACGCTACCATCTGAGAGCTTTTTCAAGATCATCGAAAGCCTCGAGGGGCCAGTTGCACCCTATTCGACCATCTCTCGAACTTGGCAATGCCACATCGAGGCTCGCACCATGGCAAAATTCACGCTGCGAAGCGATCATGCTAGTCAATTCGATGCAATATTTCAGGATAATCCTCGTCGTCAAAATTTGCTCAAAGCGCTAGGATGTATGATGAGACTATCATCCGCCAGGCCCCCGCAATGGAACGTGGTAGCCCGCCGTCAAGGATGCGTAGAGTGGAATGTTTTCTTCACACAAGAATGACGAGATCTATTTATCAGACTTCATGCCTATAAAGAGAGTAGCAACACTCTACTCCGCTTGCGCTTAGGTTTAATACGGCCTGTGCAAAGTGATACATACATCTTTTCAGATCCAGCAGAACAACAAACGCTGCCTATTCTCACAAAGGTTACGGAGCTCAATCTCACATCTGGACACAACTTCTATTCCGACATTCTAGGACTCGTTCTATCCTCGCTGCCGCTCGTTCACCGTGTGTACTGGTATTTAAAGGGTCCGGCTGTTGGATATCTTGACTTCAGAAGAAACCTCCAGACTTGTGAGTTGTTCACTTTTCAAATCCCTTGATGTACTCCAAGTTCCTGTAAAACCATACCCTGCCTTCACACGAATACAATTAAGTACAAGCTTCTCCTCTCTAAGTAGATTTGATCTATATTGGTTGGATGCGCTATGTCAGAACAAAAGTTTTAATGCCGGCGGCGCTTTGCACCACAAGACAGGCATTGAACTCAGTGTTGTTCTTCTGAAGATAGCTCAACTTCCAACAATGAGAACTTTCAGTCTCGATGGCGCCTTTTCTTTATCTACAGACTTCTTCACTGCTACAGACTCGGATGGCACGACCGTGCTAGAAACATGGCCATCTCTGGAAGCGTTATGTTTAGGAATTTTCTCAATGACACCAGCTGGAGGTGGGTATTTCACAGGTGAAAACTCAACCATAGTTAACGAGGACGATCTCGGCCATGGTACTCCGTCCAGTGACGAGGATATACAGTCGTTGGAACTTGGGCGAGAAGACCAGCTTTCTACAAGAAGGTTGGAAATACTCAATGGCGACGAACCACTCAGTGCATGGCAAACGCGGCCGAGTGAAGCCTACAATCGATTTCTCCTTGCCACGGCAGATGCAGAATTCCTTGCTCCAAATGTGCAGCCTTTGCAGTCATGGAGATATGGCAATCCTCAGATACCAAAGAATTATCTGACTTATGATTGGCCTCACTGGGAGTTTGATCTGATATGGGTTTACAGGAATTGTGAGCAAAAATAACGTGGCCGATACTGGAAGAGTTGAAGCGGGCTTGGGACGTCACGACTGGATCTCATGTTGATGGCGTTCTTGTTGTGGTGGAGGGGGAGCGTATGATACTATGAAGAGGTCAACCATTACCAACAACTGAAGGAGGCTTTGAAACAGATCTTTCCAGCTTGTTGGTGCTCCTACTAAATCAAGTGGACGGCTCCTACAATCGGATGAGGTGCCGAAAAAATATTGCATTTCACTTCTCATCTATCTCGCGAACTATCATCCAAACTCCCATCTCTCTTCCCTCCGAACCTTCCTACACCAAACCCACTCAGATCTCTCCTAAAGAACTTTCCAATACTCTTCAAATTTCCCTCCAGGGTCTTCGCATCTTCACTCATCGGAGTGCCTACCCTCTCGCCCACACCAGTTCCGATACTCGTCACCCCATCTCTCGCGGCACTAAAGAGCTTCTCCCCAAATCCAGTCGGATCAAATCTCGTTTGCATCCCGATTCCCATCCCTGGCAGTCCTGATCCTGCTGCACCTCCAGTGACATTACTGATTCCTAAGCCCGTACTGCCCATTCCACCAGAATTCATCAACGGAGATAACAGCGGACTCATAGGCAACAGCTGCTCGTTACTCTTCCCATCTCTATGCACACCGAATAGCTCCACTAGACTTGCTTGATCGGCCTTTCGTACGCCTTTGAGCTCGAGGATCTTGCGGAAATTCGTGTCACTGCGGTCGCCAATGTGGATTAGGTACGCTTGAACGAGGCCTTCTGCAGGTGAAACTCGTACTTGGAGGGTTTTGAGGAGGGGGTCAAGACGCGAGAGGGTTGTTGTTACACGTTTAGAGAAGGTGGCGTGGGCGGGTGACGTAGCGGGGAGTGTGGGGGAGAGGGAGAGTAGAGTGGTAAGGGATTTTGTTAAGGTGTATTTATCTAGAAACATCTGTTTGCTTGATTAGCAAATTGTCTGTGTAGTACGGAATGAAAAGTACAAGGAAAAATCGGACGGGATCTACATACCTGTTCGGCGCCAACTTCTGAGACCGGTCGACACTGTACTATATTGGCAATATAGCTGTTGGCCAACTGCTCAACAGTTTTGTCACAGAATGCCCGAGCATATTGCGGTTTTCCAACCAAGGGAAGAATTTCAGCAGCTTGGGCATTGATGTGACGAAGAAGTTCGCCGACATAAGATGATTGATCGCCTACGGACTCCATTTTACTCCAATTTGTGTTGCGCATTTCACGCCACGGGGCCTCGCATGCGATTTCAATGCGGCGAACAAGAGCGAGAACCGCAGCACTGGCAACGCCCATGAAAGCATCGGATTGAGAGGAAAAATCTACTTTAGAGGAGAACTCTTGATCGATGCGTTTTTTTATGTTGTCTTCTAATTGTTGTGTAGATGTATGCCAGTAATCGGCCGTGTTGAGAACGAGGACAGTGTCTTGGAGGCTTGGTCCACCAGGAGTTTGGAGAAAGTTGAGAAGAACCTGTTGAGCGTATTGGTCGAGGTATTTGGCGAGAGTTTTGGAGAGGTCGAGAAGTCGTTCCCCTGTGGAAAGCTTTGCGCATTGGGAGAGCGTCAGTTTGTAAAAATGGAAGAGTTCGATTGAAGAGGGTATCACGGCTTGTGGTGTAAACTCTTCGTCTGGGGGTAGAAGTGGCTGGGATCGGTATTTCGGGATGAGAGTTGCAAGTTGTCGATCTTGAGAATCCACCCATAGACTAAGATATGGCTCGAAAGCCTCAGATATGGAGCGGTCGAAGGTGTGAGGTTTGTCTTCCAGAGAACTAAGCGTATCCATGCTCGCTCTAGGCTCGCTGGCAAATCTCTTTTCGAGATTTTGTTCGAAATCCATCGTTTCTTGAAGACAACTCAATAGCAAATTGACGTCAATCTTGCCACCGTCTGCTCTTCGCATACTTCTTTCCAATATTCCCTTGAAGTCGTCCCTGGTTCCTTCGCAAAATGAATTTGCAAGCACTTCGTTGACCCTCCAGTAGGCGGGAAATATTGTTGCATGCTCATCTTCATACGTCTTAAGCATTCTCCGGAACCAGCTATATCGCCTTCCAATATTATCCAAACTTCCAGCTTCATCATTTCCTCTGAAAACTTGGCGATATTCTCGGAGTTGAGTATTGACATACCAGGTCACCAATCGAGACCTGGCAATGTCACCAAGAGCTTCCGCTACCAAGCAAGCTTCTGATAGCATTCCCTTCTGAGCCGCAACTTTTCCAGCTGTAAATGCATCTTCAAAATCTTGACAGACTTGCTCTAGAAGCTCCCTTTGTAGTTCAGAGACATTCCGACTGAGAGTCGCGATCTGGTCTATGCTCCTGTAACTGTTGAAATGGCGCATGAGTTGCAAAACAGCCTGTAACAAGCTGGCACAGTCCCTGTATTGCCTCGACTTTGCCAATCCTCTCAATTGCTCGTACGCCGTTGTAAGCATCTGTAGTCGCTTGAGGGCGGTCATGGAAAGCGTCAGATTCCTCTTGGTGCCATCTAATCGTTTTATATCCGCCGTCATCGAGGTTATGGTTTGCTCTGTCTCAATGGCTCTTGTCCTAACCGACTCGATCTTGCGAAACAATTGCGCCAGCTCATCTTTGGCAGACTCCATGCGCTGGAGGCTAGAATCGTCGCTGTAGGCTTGAGCCGCCACGAGGGTCGATATGGAGTTCGACAGTTCATTTTGATGGATTTGGAGCGCAGTGGCAGTCTCGTTTATGGAGGTAAGAGTGGAAGGATGCGAAAAGATTGCATTGAGATGTTCGATCGGGTCATAGTCGACTACATGAAAGCTGTATTAGTGTACAGTTGGAGCAAGGAGGGACAGTTTGACGCTCACCTGCATCTAGCGTAGATGGGGCGGTAGACGCGCCGTTCATACTGAAATTAGTGGAATGTTTGAACAAAGGAATTGATCACCCATTCCAAATGCTTTTGAGTGTATAGTATCAATACTACTAGAAGTTCGAGCTGTTGAATTTGTGCCCTTGGTGAGGTTGTGGAGGTCCTCACAAGGCTGCATAATATTTGTACAGCCTTATGTAAGTACGTTAGCCAAGTTTGACATGTCTCGACTCTCGCAGCGAGCAAGTACAATTGCACATTGACAACTAGTAAGATTACCATCTTCATATATGAACTTAGATGTACACCGTTAACATGAGTATCAATGCTTTTCCGGTCCCGTAAAAAAACTTCGGCTGCACGGTGTACTTCGAAATTATCCCAGGATTTTTGCTCCAGTTTTCAATTGTGAGTTAGCCTATTCGAGAATATAATGAATTCTGAGAACGACGGTTACAGGCGGATTCATTAAGTAAGGTGATACTGTCAACAGCACAACTTTTCATTTGCTATGTTCATTTCAAAGGATCTATCTGAGGTTGGAATACCTTGCTTTCTTACAAAGAAATTGTTTCGATGTGATAAATACCGTTGTCTTCCTATTCTGGGAAATGCAATTCGCAGATAAAATAGCCCACGGCTCTCTTCCGTCCTGGTCCTCTGGACATATCGTATTAGACTAAAGCAGCAGATTAAATGTAGAATCAATATTTAACGTTGCAAGCCATAGCATTTGGTATATCTCATCCATCCCAACGAAAACTCCATGACAGAGGATAGCATAAAACATCCTAGAGAAACTCCGCTGGCAGCAGTTGAAAGTGCTGCCTCCGCAAACCATCCATCACACCACCCAACCCACAATTACAAGTTTTTCTTAAAATTCCCTGCTCGACCCATTATACTAATGATTAACCCATTTTCATCACTTATATTGCATGTTTCCTTGTTGTGGCGGAGGTCCTTGGCCCCAACCCTGGTTCCCTCCATGATGTTGCTGATGTTGTAACGGCATACCTCCTCCTCCACCGCCTCCGTTTATCTGGGCTTGAACGTCCTGTCGATTTGCGAGAGGTTGGGCGAAGTTGCAGACAGAGCATACAATATCTTCATAACCTTTCATGCTGAGAGGGACGACTGGAATGAAGCAGAATGTGAACCAGGGATTGCGCTTGATGACTCGGGCTTGGAAATTTCCCTGTACATTTTGTCAGTTCCATGGAATTTCCTTTAAGAAAAGAGATGCCTCGACTCACGCAGTTGTGGCATTGACATAGAACACCCTCAAACCCTTGCAACTGTTTCGTGAACTCTGGAAGTTGAAATGTTAGTGATTTGCGCCGGTAGAAGACGGTCGGAAACAACGTACCATGCTCGCCGCAGGTGAATATAAAGCACATTTTGAAGATTTGGAGGTTTCTGTTTTTATGTTTCTTTGGTGTTGTGATCGTGGATGGGTTGAGAGGGATGAAGGCGAAGATGAAAGATGAAAGAATGAATTCAAGAAGTCCGGCTGGCGCGTCATCGAGTGTCTGCGCCGAATCGCCAATTCAGTTTCAAAGCACTCACGTGCAGCGGCGCGCTAGCGGCATGATGGCCCAAGCTCCAACAACCCCACCAAAAACTTCATCAATTTTGACTTCTCTTCTCCTTCTCCTTTTCTCTTCAAGCGTCGTCCTCTTCAACGCTGCGTTTCTATGCCACAAACAGATATCCCATTCACTGCTTCATTGCGGCAGTTTGGCAGATTATCGATCTTCGGATCATTCAATGCATATGAGAAATTCGGAGTACTCTTCAATTTACCTTCCTCCTTCTCCCTCTGGGTGCTGGATAGGTCTGCCCGCGAGGGTTTGGCGTGATCTCACGTCTGCAATTGGCATCAGAAAAGCAGGGGCAAACTTTGAAGTTATGTTTGACTCCTTGTGGGTTGGCATAGCGGAGATGTACTTGTTTCCTATGGGAGGGCCGTTGCGAAGATTGTGTTTTGCTTGACACTTGAGTGCAATACGCAGCGTGCTATTCTGTTGGTCACTTATGGCTGGCAGATGTGTACAATTCGATTCCGATTACTCTGAAGAGGACGACGCTTCAACTTCTTTTTTTACAGGTAAGCTGTGACTCATACGAACTGGAGGAAGGATACTGCTAATTGACTCGTCCGCCAAACAATGTTACCGATTCACAGACGGCGCTCGGAGGTAAATCAGGCTTTCACTCTAAATCGCCATACACATCTCCTAGTAACGCTTGGAGTTTCACATTCAAGCCATCTCCAAGATCATATGCAGACTTCTCAGCAATTCAGCAAATACAGCTTTCCTCCTTTGATACTCCCACAATATTCCCACGACCGTTCGCCCCAAAATCAATTGTCATGGCCATCATTGCCAGTTATGGACAAATTGTCATCAACATCATCGGCTTCAGTCTTGTAGATGTCTTTTTGATTTTCCGGGTCGATCAAGGCTTTCAGTTCATCCAGCTCGCTGATCAGGGCTGCACAATACTCGCGTCCTTCCCGCGCCTGGCCAAGCAGATCCAAAATCAAATCGTTTGCTGTCTCAACTTTCTTCAGCAATCTTTTTGCAGCACTACGCCGTGCTTTGTTTCTGACTGAATCCTCCTCTCCACCGTGTCGATTTGTCGAGTGCAAAGCCAGCAGCAAGGCAATAGCAAGGTCTCTCTTCATATCCGCGAATTTTCCCTTCGTCTCCCGACAGGTTTCGTCCCCTTCTCCCTCGCGAATATCTGGGTCTCGCTTTCCGTTGACTCTTCTTTGCCATAATTCGGCCAGTATCTCCTCGGTTGCGAATTTCTTGACGGCGGAAGTGATGTCCTGGTCAAACTCTTCCATGAAATTGTTGTAAAACTCCCGTGCCCGGCCCGTTTCATCGTATAGCTTACGCATAGCTCTACCGAATGGGAGTGCGTTCCTGAAGTACAGGGGCATTCCAAGCCGTTGGTCCATGCTACCTTGCGGTAGTTCGCCAACCTCTGCGACTCTGAATGGAAGTGGACGGCGACAGTCGAAATTTTGTCCAAATTGGGATGCAGCAAAGGGATGGGCACGAGCATCAATGGCGATGTGTTCGAAGAAAGCATTCACTGGGTAACCAAAAGGGCCAGCCTGGGAATAGCCCTCTTGACTAGTTCGGTCTCGGCGTGGAAGAGCAGTTGTCGATTTCGTGCTCATCATCTTGTGGGACTTGATATTTGTTTTTGCACTCTCCGTTCTAGTTAATGTCTCACAAGACTTTTTGGGCTATGGATTGGAGGTTCGTTTTATGAAGAGAGAGCCCGTTTGCTCACTCGGCCTGCAACTTTGATCCTGCACATAACAGGATGATGAGAAAGTCATGATACCTCTCCTTGTCTATTCCTCAAAGACTCGCAAAGCAATCACTTATAGGGGTGAACTCGAGCAATCATGCACTTTTTTCAAACACAAACATTTGCGTTTTGTCTCCTATGCCAAACCGCGCTAAGCTGAACCATCTGAGCGAAGACCTACACAATTATCATTGAGATAGAAGCCGGGAGGATATCAGTACTCTATACCATGTTATGGCTACCTAGAAGCAGAGCCAGAAATGGCGCTTTCGGCATTTTACAACTTTTTTGCTAAATAAGAGATGTGTGGTATGTCCATGATCACCCTCAGGGGCTGATAGGTTATTCTCCCGGCAATGCAAAGGACATGCCATTCTTCTGAGCTTCTCATATCTTCTGCAGCTTGTCTCCTACTTCGTGAAAGTTATTTTGGTATCCAATCGGCTATACCGCAACATCAATGCATGTCTAATAAGCTCTTTTGGATTTGTTTGGTCTTTGCCACTATTGCATATAAAACTCGATTAATTTTTTTAACGTGAAGGTGAAAGGAAGGAACCATTTGCTATGTATGACCTATGGTAAGAAATGAAAGCTAAACTTACGGGCATAGCAAACTTCGGGGTATGTTTATGAGCTCTTGCACTCTCTAACTTCTAAAGAAGGAAAGTCACATGCTTCGGGATCAGAACTCATTTCACTCATCAAGGACGAGTTGTTTTACAGATGGAAGTTGCCATACATGAATGAAGTGGGTTGATTGCAGCTGGCCATCATTTAGCCGGACAAACCAAGTAACCTGAAAGGGAAGATCTCATGGACCTTCATTTTGGTTCCTGGACCCAAAAGAGTGGATATTCAGCGTTCCAGATTGACCGTATGAAAGCTGGTGATCACGCAGTACTGGATCTTGCGATACACGGGTAATGTTTTTGGCAACCCTTAGGTGAATTCTGTACAGCACTGATTGCTGGCAGGATTAGAATTGCCCAGTACTTTCAACTCTTATACAGTTGCCTGAAAGTGTTATACTTCAAACGCAGAAGGTGCCATATCAATAGGGGTATGGATCTTTTGCTCCATACCCGACGCTAGCTCGCTGCAATTGTGGCAACACAACTCAAAAGAAAGTGCCAACTTGTTCAAGAAAGGACATCAATAAAGTTTCTGCCTAAATTTTGGACTCGAAGGTACCCTTGAAAGTTACTATCAATGTTGGTTGCCTTGTTGAGGTAGACAAGAAATTCGGAAGAGAACGGCGCAGTCGAGATGAGAAAGAATGTAAATATTGAATTGTCCATCCCCATTCCCCAACTTGATTCAAAATAACAACAACACAAAGTCGATACATCAAGACAGACATCATCAGTAACAATCAAGATGCAGCTCCTTAATTCTGTTCTCCTCCTTGGCAGTTACCTTCCCTCGCCAACGCCATAGCTATTCCCATCACCGAGCCAGTCTCAGAGAACATCTTGCCTCAAAATGAGACTAGTCTCATCGAAGCACGAGTGGGTGGGTTCACCAAAATCTGCTCGGATTATTGGATTACTGATGGCGCTTTACAATCATACTGCGGCACTGGCCTGACTAAGTTATTCTTGAATTCTATCTTCACCAACAAAGGAGGAGATCTGTACGTAAGTTAACCATTCCATGTTTTGGTAAATTGCTGTTCAACACTGCTGACATTCTTAAAAGTGACAGAGATGGTAGCCGTGGGTTCACATTGTTGGTGAATTGAATCGACCTGCATTGCACCACTTTCCTCTGCGCTGTGATAATGGAGGTCTTCCCCAAGACATCCAATCCAGGCAGAAATTCGAAAAGAAAGGCAAATTAGATTTGCGGTTTAGTGGTCAGGTTATGAAAACTTGCATCATGAATTGGGGTCCGTCAAACATCCACAAGGATGTCTACAACTAGTTCAATTGTGGTGATGGAAATGATTTCTGGAAAGGAAATGCTGGTTACATGAGTAAGATTTCTTATTCTATCTATCTGGTTCGATATTGTTGAGTTACACACAGAAGCGGCTAATGAGTTATACAGACAACTAATATATCTACACCAAGGGCGGAAAATTGACATTTGACGGCCATTCCGGACCATTCAGTCGTGGCTAGGAGTGAACAATATCAAACATTCTTCTAACCAAGATCACACGATCATCAGGTGCACTACAAGTTTAGCTAATCAACCAGAAATTTTTTATCGTTTGTATTGCGTACTCGAGATACACTATGTGTTAGTCATGGGGAGTAAATGGAAAGGATGGAGATAAACAGTCGTTGATGTTAAAATCAAATCCTTCGCTCCCTTTTTAAGATCCAACTTGGCATTAACGAACCCGCCAATCGTTCTTTACAACTGCAGATTTCAGTTAAGGATTAGTTAGATCGTCATCCATATTTCACATTCGCATGCCATATTTACCTCAATACTTACATACACCCCATCACTTGTAACGCAGTTCTCGCTTAAGCATCTTTCCTACGCTAGTGATTGACACCACGCCGACCGACCCGACAATGCCGCCGCCGACGAACGTCATGCAGGATGTTGACCTTTTCTCCTTTCCACCAAACAAAATATACAATTTGAGTTGTATGTCAGTTTTCTTCTGTCACAAGCTGCAAAAATCCCGCAGCCGCCACCCATAAACTCTTCGTTTGTTCAGCAGTTGAAGAGCTCAATCAATTGAGATTTGTCAGCAGCGTCATGTCAACAGCAACAACAAGCCAGTTCCCGCCCGAGAAGGTGAAAGCGATTGTCAATGAGGTTGTAAATTTATTGAAAAAAAGAGGGGAGACTGTTAGTGTGGCAGAAACTGTGAGTTCCTTGAGAGTTTGTGAAGTGAAGAATATATCTAATGCGGGGTAGGCGGCAGGTGGGATCATATCTGCTGCCATCCTAAGTACTCCAGGAGCAAGCAAAATCTACAAGGGCGGACTGACAGTAAGTTGATCAGAATCTTCATGCTAGTTTGTTGCTAACTGTAAGATAGCTTTACACACTTGAATCAAGAATTGCATATGGTGATGATCTGATGAATCAAACTTTGGAGAGATTCACTAACGAGTAGAAGCTGGCTGGACAAAAGAAAATACCACTTCCTATAATGGACCAACGCCAGATCTTGTCGCCGATATTGCAAGACATGTTCGAGGCACGTTGAAAAGTACATACACGATTTGCGAGTCGGGCACTGCAGGACCCACGGCTAGTGGCGAGGCTCCAAATAGGCAACCGTACGTTCTGAAGTTTGCTCGATGATGATTTTTGTTTGATAGGTTTCAATTACTGATGGTGATGCAGAGGTTATGTTGCATTGGCTGTTTCCACAGAAAACGGCGATTTCAAGAAAGAGGTGTTTGATTTGGGGAGCGACCGAGAGGGGAATATGGTCACGTTCGCAGTGGAAGCTTTGAAGCTATTGAGGGATGTCATCAAAAGCGACTTGAAGCTATGATCTGATCCAGGCGATATGTTTTCTCTACCAAAATACTCTGCTGGAATTTTCACAATTTTCATTCTTTCCCTCGCTGCTTGATGCGCCTGGATAATGCTAGAAACACGCCAAGACATCCTGAACATTCTTCCAAAATCAAGAAAGGCTTCTCCGACATCGTTCTGGTCTGCAACATGCAGCTAAGCGGCTGCATAGCCTGCGAAAAAACAGCAATACCCATGAAAGTTCTTGTGCTCGCGTTGGGATATGCTTCTGGGCTTGGGGAATGCCAAGATATATATGAAAACACGTTTTGAGTTAAGCACTTGGAAGGCTTTTGGCTGAGTTGATGTGACTTGTTCGCGACGTGAAACAGAAGCAAAATAAGAATACGAAAATTGCACCACTATTGATGGAGAAGAATTCTTGTGATCGGGTTCTTCGTGAGGCATCCAGATGAAAATGTCATTTTGCTGGCCCTAAGAACCCCATTTCAAAGCGTCCACATAATGGAGACCAGAGATGGACGGAATTGCTGGCGCGTTGGAGACGCTCTATGAGAAGGAGCTGAATATCCATGGCTTGAGATTAAACAGCAAAATTGTTGACCGCAAAGAACCTCAAGATCGAAAGATAGTAGCGAGAAAAGCTTCCAAAGTATTGGGAGGCAGAATTGGTGACCGCAAGCCGCCTTCCAAAAGGAGCAAACCATGCAAAGGACTAAAGAAACTGTTAAAAAAAGAAAATGCCCACCGTTCTGGATTTTTGCTTGATCCTTTTGAAGTCGACCATTCGAGAATAGGGGGGCAATTCTACCGTCATGAGATTGATCCGAATGAGGAGGGCAATGATTCCACAAGTGGAGGCATTGATTATCCAGAGGAGGAATCCGAGCAAGAGAACAATGAAGAACATGATGGATGTTACGGATATTGACGACAGCGAAGGTAAGATTCCATCTAGTGTAGGTATGCAAAATTGCGATCCTGACGAGATTAGTTGTTCTGTGAGCTGTACACTTCAACCTCAAGGCTTGGGCCTCAGCGGTCAACGAGATGGATGATGGTGATGATGTGAAGTTATGGCATATAGCTTGTCAATAGGTTAATTAGTCTACCCAAATGAAATTTTGCCTACTCAACTACGGAGTGGCGCATGTCATGTCGAGTTGATGAAATGATTCGGGATGTTCCCATGTTGGCGGGACAGTGCGCTTCCATCACTTCATCAATTCTAGAACTTGGTACATTTTAGATTAGCTAGTTCACAGAGCATACGAACAACAGACTGAGTTCTGTCATGAACGTTATTTGAGCTCAAAATTGCCATCCTCACCATTCGAGTTCACAAGTGCAATATGTGAAATCCGCAGTGCCTCATCTTTTCCCATCCTGAGTCAAGCTCCACTCCAATCCCAGACTCATAGTGAACCGGATATCATGCTCATAACTCAATATATCGCCCCAACTATTCGGTCTTGTCTTCCCAAAATGCTGCCTTCAAACTTTGCTTCCATTGCCGTCATCGTCGTCACTATCGTCATTGTCCCGGCCAACGCAGTCGCCGAAAACTGAACACAACTAACAACGGCCCATTTACTTTTCATTATGTTGCACGCCGCACCCTTCAACATAGCTCTTTGGGTATATTTTTATTGCGCACGGACCTTCGTAAGTGCATGCGGCGTACAACAAAAACAGGATTTCGCCATAGCGCCGACAGAATATGGGAGTGCAGTACACCATTTTGATTGGAATTTGTTGGAAATGACGATGATTTGAAGAAGAAAGTGTTTCAGAGAGAACCAGGGGATTTTGGCGTTTTGTAATGGGCTTTGGGATGATGGTGGTTCATTGTGAGGTTTGTTGGTGTTGTGGTTTGGCTTTGTTGACACTTCTCGCAATGCTGGATGATAAGCGAGGAAAATTTTGGCCCGGAATTTTCTGGAATCGTCGAGCGTCTTTTTTGCGTTCTCCTACGAGTTGAATGGAATGTAGTGCGGCTAAAAACTCTCTGGTATTGTAGCAAAAGATCCGACTTTCTGGTCACCGTTTTAAGTTTGACATTCGTAAATATAGTAACTTGCTACCCATAGTTGACACCGCACATTGCATATAGCGCAAACAATATGAGTAAGGTAGCTCAAAAGGTGCATGTGTTATCAAGGAAGTGAACTGTATGCATTTTATTTATCAATAAAGTTCCGAATTTTTTCGATGTGGTGGGTTACAAAGAGGCACGTCCGACTAGTAAAAGCTGATTGTAACATAACATCAAAAACACCGAAGCACAGAGCTTCCAGGTTAAGCTAAGAACTATGCAACAAGTGCAGTGCAAATGTAGCAATTGAGCCGTCCTCATCCCCATCATCAATTCAACCGCCTGTAATAACCACCTTCAAAATCACTTCTCCCCATTCACAACCCCCTTCCCATCCTCAAACCTTTTCAACTCCTCCAAAGCAACAACCCTCAACGCGCTCTCCCCGGTAGCATCCAAACTTACCAAGGGTACAACCGACTTCCTCTCCGGATGTCCCTCTGGCAACGTTTTCGAATATTCCAATGCTTCCTTCCACCTCCCCGCACACAAACACCATTTGCAGCCTTCAGTGAGACCGATTGAGCGGAGGTTATTGCCACGTGAGGCCGTGAAATCTAGGAATGGTCTGGTGAGGGTTGCTTGGGTGTGGGAGTTAGTTTGCTAAGGCGATAAGGGATTGATGGTAGGGGTGGGAAGGAGAAGAAGGGAGAAATATACCAGCGACTGAGTGATTTCCAGCATCATCAGGACCAGCATGGCAGTATCCATTACGGTAGAATCCCGTCATCGGCTCTTTACTGAAAAGCGCCAGAGGACCTTTCAATACTATGGTTTTTGATGTCAGTCCTGATATCAAGATTACCTATGTGCGGGGTGAAGGGAGTAAGATTACCATTGAGGGGTGTTTTTGAAGCCATTACTATCTGGCAAGCTTGCGACTGTATTGATAAGAGAAGAAGGAGAGTTATTATGTTTAATTGATTGGATGGAGAGATGGGAAGAAACATGAGTTTTGCCTCCATAAAATCTCAATGTTATTTCCATCAAAACAGTTTGTTTATCTGTTTGCCAATTTTGGCTCTTGAACACTGGAGAATGATGACTTCATCGATAATTTTCGGGTCTGGATCCTTAATACTCTTTTATGCCCATCAACACCAGAACCACCACAAAGAATCGGGAAAATTTAATTCTCCTTTGACTTCGAAATGATCTATTCCTCTCATCGCACACCTCCAACCCAACACCTCGATATATTTAACTTGGCGCTTGAGATAACACCAAGCACCATGGTGACGGTGACGTTGCTTGCAAGGCTGGTTCGGATCCCCCCAAGCTAACCCCAGCCCAGACAAACTCACCGGACTGGCGAACGGATCGATAGCAGGGGGAAACGAGTCCCCACGGGTCCAAAGAATATGACTCTTTCCCAATCCTCTTTCCATCACTTGATGACAAGGAGTACAAACATCTGGATCCATAAGGAACTAAACCAGATCGTGATACGTAGATGGCTTTATTGTTGTTGTTGTTGTTTGTGGATGTTGGTGGCAGCACAGCATCAGGGCGAAATCTTTAAGGAATGGAAAAGTGACTCTAGCACCTCGAGCATTTCGCACCGATCTTTCTTCGCCGCCTGCACGTGGGCACTGCACTGTGGTTGGAGCTTTGTAGGATGGCGTGGCAAAGACAAGGTCAGTGTGGATATCTTGGATTCAGGAACCGCCTGACAAGATTGAAAGGGACCCGTTGAAATTATGTATCCATGTGTGCTGGCTCCTCTCCTCTCTCTCCTTCACCGCTCCTCCTTCCCTCATGAACTGATTCCTAGAGTTCGCTTGACTGTTTATCGACAATCGTAGAAACCCAGAAGTACAGAGTACTGCATCGGGATTGAACGCGGCGAAAGAATGGAAAGGTAGATTTTCTCGGTACCACATTCCGAAAAAACCGTGGCAAAGGGAAGAGGCAAAAGATCAACAAAACTTTGTTGTTGCACCACCCAACAGCATCGCTTCTCTACGGAGTGCGTAGGGCGGTATCCCGAACGCGGAAGCAAGCGCTTTTCTGCGTTCTAGCAGGGGCCTGCGGGCCGAGAATGGATAGCGGGGTCTTTTTCTTTTGGGGAATGAAGATATTGATGAGATATTTCCGATATTTCGATATCTCTGTCTCAAGTATAATTTAGGAAAACTTACATTCGCGGCAGATTTTCAATGCTGCTTTTTCGATCGAGCATTGGTGGACGGCAGGCCAAGGTTGGAGAAATAAGTATGGCATAGCCAAGTAAGGAAATGCCGAAAGTTGATGAAGGCTGGCTGTCCATTCATGCCACCAACCATCCATCTCATCTTTGTCACACCATGATCTATTTCACCGAGCTGAGGAGTTACACGAACTAACAAACCCCAAGAACCTATGTACAGTAGGAGGCACTGCTTTGTTGATCGCATAGTAATGTCTGGTACTTACTGTACCCCCTAGTGAACGACTTTAAGCCAGCTGCGTAACACAGGGTTATGCCCATCTTGTTAATTTGTCCAATCCGCCGCTGACTTGAAAGCCTCGAAATGAGGTAAGATTCTCTCCTCACCGTTGTCCCTTAGCGCTGTCCATGTATGTAAGCTGCGGTAAAGACGCAGACGACCTCGTTTTGGCGTGCTCTTGCTGCGAAGTCATCATTCTCGGGCGTTGGTAGTTGGAGCACCGAGGGGGGTGGGGGGGGGGGTTCTTGTAAGCGATGAATGCCTTTCGCCTGGAAGCAGGTGCTCGTATTTTGATACCTCCGTACAGCCTCTATTCTTGCTTGCGGTGAAGAACGAGAGGAGGGCATGCGATGCGGCTGGCTGGTCACACAGTTTCAATTTGAACCACTAGAAGTGATCATTTATTCGCTGAGTCGTCCTGCATTAACGTGTGTCTCGTCTGAGTCGTTGTGGTTTCGTCTCAACAAGTCTGGAAGCGATTGGATCAATTGGCAGCGAAACTACAGTAGTACGGATGAATTCGAGAATGACTAAGGCAAGGGCCGCAAAGAGGTCTCTGGAACATTTCAAATGCTAAACCAAGCCTCGAATCTTGTTACCTTGTGAGATCTTTGGAAGGCAGTGCCTAGCAATCTGGAAGCTCGCAGCTTTAAGTTTTGAATCTGGCTTTTAGATGGTAAGACAAGAAGTCTTTCTAATCAGGCACCCAACACAACATCCCGGTATTCGATCGGGAAGGTTACTGGCAAATATCCAGGTGGTGTGCATGTCAGGTACCGAAGTACCAAACTGGCAGGTCAAGACGGGAGAATAGAGGATTGGTATCTTCCTTTTCTTTCTTCGGCTTTTGACTTTCCTTCCTCGAAATGCAGAATGATATATCTCTTTTTCGCCCAGAAGGAGAGTGACATCCTGCCAGATCTGGAATTGAATTCATGGTGGCTTGCTAAAAGTGCACTACGGAGGTACATCCGTCATACTTTTTGACATCTCTTTGCTTTTGCCCCTGCTTTGGGTGTAGTGTGTTTCCCTCAGCGATGGTGTGGTGCATTGCAGATGAGAAGAGTGAGTGAGGCGGGGAATACAGTAGAACATATGAAATGAAATGAATTGACTTGTGTTTCTGGTTGCACCAAACCATTCACGCTGAAGCGCTTTCCATGGGTGTTTCCGGTGTTCGTTCCTGAATCCTGATCGACCTGGAAGTCTGATCCCTTCCGGTGGTTCGCTGGGTGGTTCAAACTCGGAAACATCCGAGGGTTCCATCTTTCCACCCTTCATCCCAGTCTATTTTGGGTATTGGTTGGGGGTTTGTGATAAGTAGAGTAGGCAACCTTATTTTGAGGAAGATGAAGTTTGAAAAGGAAGATTCCTGTAGAATCTACACAACCAGATATGAGGGTGGTATTGTAGCAGACGTCGTATGCATGGAAGAGAGCAGAAATGCAAGAAAGGACACCAAAACTGAAAGAGGAAAAACAGACGAGAGGAAGAAGTGGAGATCGGAACCAGGAGCTCGTTCGGTTGATGGGATCCGCCATCAGATCTTGAGTAGTTGCATGCCCGCTCATCGGGAAGATTGAGTGGCAGCGAGATGATCTCCGTCTCGAGAGTTTCAAAGGAGTGAAACACAGGCGAAAGATATTCTCGCCGCTACCAGCAAAAGAAAGCAACAATGTGGTAACGCTGCCAATGTCCGTGGACTTTTCATCTGATACAGGAACAATCTGATCATCGCACCTTTTGAAAGAAGGAGGCCAGAATGAAAAAGAAAGAAGATGGCACCACCCCGAAAAGAGTGGGCAGGGCAAGCACAGCAGTCGTGCCTCAGAAGTGGGTGGGGGGTGTGAAGGTCTTTTGTCAGTCTTGGCAAGTGACAACAAACTTTAGAGCAGCTGATGGACGAGTCTCTGGCCTGTACCACGAGAGTTACCTCCATCCAAGCACATCGACCACAAACTACTTCTATTTCGTGCGGGGAGAGCATGCATCCCTCTCATTTCAGTCAATTGAACGAGGGCGAAGAAATACATAATATGGTAGCCTCCGTTCCGTTAAGTGCTTTGCATTTGGATAATTCCAAAAGTATGGGGAAGTAACAATTAATATGGAGCTCACATCGGTTCTCCGAGCATCGTCACTTGACATCTGGGTTTCCCTTGCAGAGTCTACTACGTTCCTGGATAACATCCCGGATAAAACATTCGTTCGTCCTAGGTCACCGCACTGTTTGGGATCTCCCGAGGCAAGTGACGGATGAGATGGAATGACCGAAACAAAGGAAGCTTCAATTCAAGCTTGAGGTATTTTGGGAGCGTCTTTGATGAAGATGTTCAAACTTCTAAAAACCGTATTGAACCAGCAGCTGTCTCCAAGCTCGTTCGTTCATGGGGAGGAACTCTTCAATAACACTTCGTATGTGTATTCGAAGAATTGGTCAGCCACAGGATGCGTGTTATTTTCTGCGAATGATTTACAATCTTCTCGCTTCGGTCATAAGTTCTTCTCGCGGGTTCCTGAAATGGCCTTCCTCCCTCACTCCGTTGCCGTCCTCGGGGATGTATGTCGGAGTGTGTAATAAGCAGCTGATGGGGACGACAACGAATCGTGGAGCAAGAAGTCGATGGAAAGTCGTGATTTGTCGTCGAAGCAAATGATGAATGACCTTGAAACGACGATTGTTCGTGTTTGAGATTGTCTCTAGCAAAGTA
>JBAMDN010000362.1:0-21187 GCA_037074945.1 Tetracladium marchalianum
AGTAATTACTATTATTAAAGCTTAGAGTAATATTATTATTATTCGTATAACCTAGTCGCTATAGATAGTATCGTACGAATAAGAGAAGGTAGGAAAGAGGAAAGGGAGGTATAAGTTTTATATAAAGTAAGCTCGTACGAGAAAGAAAAGAATTTACTAGTATTAGGATATTAGGTTATAGATATCCTCTTAGTATAGGTTCTAACGGGGATAGTAGTATATTACGGTTTAATACCCTATACTATAGGATATTTATTTTAGATATAATATAAGATAGTCAGATCTCCGTACGAGCTTTATAGTTTCTAGTATATAGTAATAACTTCTTTTCCTTCGTAAGAAAGGAAAGAGGTTATACGGAATTTATAATCATTTTAACTCGACTAAGAGGAGAACTAGAGGATCCTTATCACACGTGTATTATTTACAACACCTTGGTTTTAGACCAACAGTAGTAGAGCGCTCTAGTAGTACTATAGAGGCTTTATTACTATTCTCTAGTAATAGCCGGCTTATTAAAGGCTTAGCTATATTAAGTGGCTATAACCCCGTAGCTTACTACCTAGCTTTAACATTCTCGGCCGTAATAGTAGCTTACCGTGCCTTATAGTAATATAATAAGAAGTTTCGTTTACTAATTAGTACGGAATCGATTAAGGAAGCTAAGATATTAAGCTCTTTTCGGTAAGTAGCCTTAAGAGGAGAGAAAATCGATAGATCTAGTGGTTATAAGACATACGACGAGTAGGCCGGTAAATATAATAGATATATATTATATTCGAGATACTTAAATATAAATTCGGTCGTTTTATAGCTACTATAGCTATCTAAGATTAGTAATCGAGCCGAGTTATCTCTTAGCGTTATTTAGGGAATAAACACCTTCTCGAGCTACTCTAAGGTAGTATTATTAGTAGTCTATCCGTTCTCTGTAGTAGTGAACTACTAGCTACTAAAAGTACTAATGTCGGCCGGAAACTACTATTATTATACCGACTTTCCCTTATATATTACTAGTAGATCGGTTTTCTCCCCTATAGCCGAGATAGCTTCGATAAATAATATCTAACTCCTAGAGCCGGGCTGTTTCTTCTGTATAAAACGTCGGTCCGAGCTACTAAGTACTAAGCTATTTAGGCCCTAACCTTCTATAATACTAGCTTCGTTTATATTCTATCGATTTTCGGGCTTAATCTCTTTAATCGCTAGGATCTAGAAGTTTTAGAACTAAGCTTAAATTATACTAGTAGTAGCCCTGTTTACTCGTATAGAGTCGACTATAATTTACCGTTTCGTCTTAAGAATCTGATATAATGCTCTTCAGCACAACGCGTACCACCAAAACCATAACAAGCCTAAGCACCGCAACCGACGGCTCCGTGGAAACGATCACACAAACCAATCTTCTCCTCGATCCTACAATCGTACCGGCTGGCGGCAACGGTCGCGATTCCAGCTCCTCCCGCCAGGGAAGCTCTCCAACCGAATCGTCCTCTCCAAAACCATCTTCCGGTTCCTCTATTAGCGCAGGAGCAATTGCTGGAATTGTGATCGGAGCTCTAGGCGTTGTGGCTCTTTTCGCCCTGGCCTTTGTGCTTTACCGCAGGAGAAAAACAAATCCGGGCGGCGCGGGAGGAATACCCCCAGCGCCTGATTATAGCGCCTGTGCACCACCGACACATCAGCAAGATATGTCGAACTACCCGATTGTTGTAAGAGCCCTACTACTTCCCACGCTGGAGTGAGCACTGTTGTCGGGACGCCTGGCGTGGACCATCTTAGTCCACAACAGAGTGGGTATGGGCCCGATGGTGGGCCACCGCCGCCAGCCGCCAGCCGCAGGGAGTGTGGAGGCGCCGAGCCAGAATAACTGGGAGGGAAGAGCGGAGATGGGAACTGGTCGGTAGATAGACCATCGTGCCGGGAAGGAGGATATTGAATTTGTATATGATTTGTTTGTTTATTCAAGACTTCGCTGACACCAGCCAGAAGGGATAAAGCCGTCGTGGGACTTGATTGACTTAGGTCTTATTTTCCCTCCTGCAAGACTACCAATGTCCTTTCTTTTATGACTCTTCTGTCCCCCTCATCTTTCCGAGGCAATTCTATATCCCTATTATTCTTAAAGCTGTGCTTTTCCATGTCTTGTGGCAATATATTCTTCGGGAGAGGATAGGCAGTTTGCTAGATCAGTATCAGCGCAGTCGTATCTATGAATCGAGCAATTACTTACAATCTCTGATGGCGGCCATGACGCATGATCCTTAGATTTGTACGTAGTATATTGATCATGCTTGCGAATGATCAGAGCCACGTCGATACCATCGAACTCCCCTAATTCATAGGCTTTCTTAATCAAGGTATCCTTTCTCCTGTTTATGCCCTCATTCTTTCGTTTCCTTTTAATCCCCTCATTGTTGCGTTTAGTAATTTTAGCATCCATTTTATATAGAACCTACCCCAATCGTCGAGAAGCTTTCTCTGTCACTTTGAGAGCCGTCTTGTTGTTCAGGGCCGTGTTTCATCAAGGACTGCCAAAAGCTTTGGGTTTGTTTAGGGAGGGGTATAGACTGACAAAATTCGGGTTGTGGATGAGCCTGGACCAAGTTATGTTGATTGATCGTTTGTTGGAGAGCCGATAGGTCGTCCGTGGAGAGATTGGATGAACCAGTCGGGGAGTAGGTGACTTGACTTGCATTGTCTGGTGCAAGTGACTGTAGCAGTTCGTCACACTCAGCCACACGCTCAGCAGCCACAGTCTTAATTATGACAGATAAATACGCTATAATTACCGTAAGTATCCCGTGATCGCTTGATTGGAGGTATCATCCCATGTGGCGATGTCGCATAACATAGCACTCCCTGGTCACCACAAGGCTAATAATGATCTTTTAGCATCGTGGCAAGGCTTGGAAATCCAAATCAAACTGTTCTATAAGTTTTAAAAAGCGCAAAGAGCTTGTGGTGGTACTATGGGTCAAGGGGTCCTATTTTACTCTGAATTAACGCATTTTGCAATTAGGCGCGACAACGACAACGTAATCGTAAGTTTCAGAGTAGCCAGGTTTAGACTATTTAAGAGTGGTTATATAATATAACTAACACAAAAATACAGGAATTTTTAATGGATTCACAAATTTAAAATTAATTAAATTTAAAGTACTAATGGTCTGTCTCATCAAGGGGTGCGTCTCTCGACGCAGGGACAGACGTTAGGAGGTTAAAGCGGGTGGGGCTGGAATGGCCTCAGTAGACAAACTTGGATGTATGCTGATAATTACACTTGGCAAGTAGTAATAAACTTCTTCATCCTAACGTACTATGTTTCGGACAACGAGTATCTTGCAAAGATGTTGCTGAGTTCCCTGTCCATCTACCTAGTTTCTTTCTACAGCATAATTACAATTCCTACACATGAGGCTCGTTAGTACAATATACTAGTTTGGTTTTATTTTCAAATTATTTTTTGGTTCCATTACCGCCATGTACCAATAGAAGAGTTCAAGAATGCTAAGTTTCGATCGCATCATAGGAAGGTCTTGGCAAAATATCATGATCTATTATATAGATTGGCGCCTCTGCATAATAAGAAGGGCAAGGAAGAGAAGAAGCATGAAAATCCACTCCATAATCCACTCGGAAAATGAGTGGTTTTAACACAGATGTTCAAATTCCTAGTAGGTTACTTTGAACTAGCGAGCAAGACAAAAGAACTAACTAATTTTAAGGGCTATAGCGCATATTGTTATCTCTATAGATCAACTCAGGTTTGAGCGTGGGTTGCGGTGCGGTCAGATCCCGAACGGAAGATCGCATTCGCAACAACGGACGAAATGCATCCAGAGGTTAATAAAATCAGATGTAACTGTGGATAGAAGGTGTGGTACCGTACCGTTATTTCAAATTTTTGCAACAGCACTTTCTTGAACATCCTTCCATCCATGCTCTTATTTCGCTTCAGCTGTCTCGGGCGCTATCATCACAAGAGACAAGAGTTGCACTGTTATAGCAACACGCAAGCAGAGTACCTCAGGCGCTCGAGTCCACTTCCAGGGTGCAACCCGTCACACACAAAAAAAAAGTTAAAAGTGACTAGCCCTGCTATAATAATAATGTACCCAAAAAGTTGACAATATAGATCCTTCATAATTTACTTTACTTCACTTCCCAACTTTTGAACGAAGATAATACCACAACCTTCTAGCCCTCCCCAAATCCGTATATATACCCACAGAATGCGTTATATCGAATTGGCGCAGCTCCATAAGCGTCGTGTCAGTGACACATGGACGAATTGCCTGACGTGCTCTCTCAAAATGCTCCGGCTTCAAGACACGTCTCGGTATCGGGGCCCCAGGCTCGGTCGTACTTGGCTTCTTCAATCCCTCTTCGATAGCCACTGAGGCTGCGTGGATGCACAAATTCTTCAAGTCCGAGCCAGAGTACCGATGAGTTTGATTCGCAACCTTTCTCAAGTCAACCTCAGGAAACGTCTCGTCGGCAAGATAGTGGTTCAAGATCGCGAATCTCTGGTCGACCTTTGGCAAACCCAAGTGAAATCTTCTGGGTAAACGCCGAAGCACAGCATCGTCGATGTCCTGAGGTCGGTTTGTGGCCACAATGATAAAAGCAGTGTCGACGCTCGAAGCCATCTTGTCCCATTCGTGCAAGAATTGGTTGACCATGGTTCGCTCCCAAGAGTTTGCTTTCTCCGTACGACGGGTGAAGACTGAGTCGGCTTCATCTAAGAACACCACGCACGGCTGAAGAGCGCGCGCAAGCTTGAAAATCACCTGGATGATCTTTTCGCTCTCTCCGACATATCTCTGGAGCACTTGGGCGCCAGACACCTCGATTGTAGTGCATCCCGATTCAGTCGCAACGGCTTTAGCACAAAAGGTCTTCCCAGTTCCTGGTGGGCCATACAGAAGTACTCCAGGAATACGATTTCCCTTGAGAACACCGTAGGTGTAGGCTTGTGGTCTTTTGATTGATAGCCGGATCAGACTGGCTAGATCATCTTTCGTGTCTTGTGCAATGAGAACATCTCCAAAGTGGACATTGAATGCACCTGTTGGGTCAGCCAATCTGATCACACAAATGAAGTCATTACATAAGCTTACCTTTCTTGACGACTCCGCGGGCCAAGTCTTTTTCAAAGTCCGTTCCGTTCTCATCAATATCTGCAAGTTTCTCGTCGACCATAGTCAGCGCAAGATCGGCCAGGGAATCTTGCACATTGACTGGGTTGTCTGGGCGGATGGATTCTGCAAACATGGCATTTTGCTCTCTGCTAGAATCCTTTAGCTGTACAACTGTTGCCAAGTCTTCTAACTTCAGTTCCCCGAGATCCGTTACTCCATATGCAGAAAGCACAATTTCCTGCACCCATCCTCTACTCCAGAAAGAAGTCTCGAGACTCTTCCTAAAGCTCTCTTGAAACCTTTTGGGCAATTCATCCATGTCCCATCGCATCAACGGGCTTGAAAGCTCTTTGCTCCGCCCGTGGTCGGGTCCAGCGCGCAGAGCATGTTTGAGCCTCCGGATATTGGCATCCATAATCCAGCGAGGGCGATCATTCGCAAGGACAGCCCTTTGAGTACTCGATCCGGGAAGGGTGATGTCAACGACATGGCCACCTGAAATCCCGTTTTCTTGAAACCGAACTGGATTCCTAGAACGACCCGACGACCGGTAGAAGTCCCCAAGGATGTCGACACTGCAGTAGCTACCGATCATCACCGTTGGTAAGTCTTTTGATCGTCGCTCCTCCACTACTTTGTCCAGAGCAAGAATGATGGTGCGACCGAGCTTTGAGCACAACATCTCCTTGAAGTCGCGAACATGGAGGAAAAGGGGTCGTGGGGGTAGAAGTATGGCTGCTTGGCTCTCCACGTTCCCTATTTTAGACGCAATGCAGCTGAAAATTGACTGCAATAAACTGGGAAAGGCCTCATCGAATCTATGCGGCCGCGAAAGCATCCAGTCATGGTATCTATCTGGCACAGTATTGCCAGACTCACTCTCAACATGAAGATATGGAAGATCCTCCAGTGCTTCCTTGAGTCTTTCGTCAGCAGTAAGTTGACCGAGATCAGCGAGATCTTGTGACTCGATACGAATCATATCAACGTAAAGATCTTTCGCCAGTCGTTCAACTACTGCGTCAAGGAAGTAATGGCCATTAGCTACGGGGCATCTGATGACAACAGGTGTCTCTTCATTTTCCTTGCTCCTTAGACATGCATTCACCGTGCTCTTCAGGTTTTCGAAAACGTCGATATGAATCCTGTACGGTATGTCTTTTTTCCTCTGCCCCGCGCCGTCGATGAGAACGGATACCGGTTGGTAAGTCTCAATGCCAAACACCTTTTGAGATAGTTCCTCAGCAGTTATAACGCTATTTTCCAGAAACCATTCGGCTTCTGTGGGTACCATGGACTCTGGTACTAACACCACCGGTTCTGACGGGGTCAAAAAACCAGATAGAGAGTTGATTGATGGGGTACAAAAAGAAGGGCGGTGCGCTGGGCTATCGTGCTCCGCTAGATTTGGGTCTATATGAGGAGAAGGAGGTGCATCGGAAGGACGGTTGACTTGACCTTCTGTTGGAATTTGTTGTTCATCTGGTGGTGGCTCCGAAGTGGGATCGGCATGGCCATTTTCTGAGAGTCGATGGGCATCTCCTTCTGGAAGTGTTATGTTTCTGAGATTTGAAACCAGATTTGCTTCCGTCAAGTTAGACATGTTTCTACCCCTTTCTGTAAGCATAGATCAGCCATGTATGGTAGAGGACAACTTGCACTAAGTGTTGAATATGATAGATTAGTGCTGAGAAGTCTACTTATCTCGCAACTAGTATGAGTTGCTTTCCTGGCTGTGTATAATTTATAGAAGACAAGAATTGGTACCCATGTAGTCTCGATACCACGTAGAATCTCTGAAGAGTATTTAAGTCGGTACACATCGCTGCCCCCCTCCCATTACGGTAAGAGGAGGAAAGATCACCAGGTGAATAATCAGGCAATGAAAAGCAAACTCTGGGCATGCTCAATACAGTAAAGTGGTGTGCTAAATGGCTTCTGCAAGCCAGAAAGCCTCAAGCTAGAAATGTCTCAGTGTGGAATGTTGACAGTTGCAGACCACAACACCCTAGAGCTAGTAAAATTCACTATTCCCGAGAATAAAAGTTTTACTTTACTTTGGGTTCCAGTTTCTAAAAAGACTTGATTAGTTAATTACAAATCGTATGTTTGATGAGGTGCAAGCACGATCAACTAGCACCCCATGATCCATTGTTGAGGAAACTGAAATCGACGAAATTCGCAGAGTTCAGCTTCGAAAGTCAGCTACCAGATCAAATGATAGGTGATCACACTCATCCACTGGTCATCAATATCACCAGATCCACTGATGATAGTTACTCAAATCAGAGCATATCGACTCTCTTAAAAGCAGTTATATGCCCTCTATCTGCAAAGCGTCGTAGATTCGTAGAGCAATTCAATTGTAAGTTGTACCATCTGGTGATTCTAGATACTACTAAGAACTTATTTCGCTGGTTTCCAACCCCGCATTAAAAGCACAATTCTTCGTTTATATTTGTTTCAGCTTTATATACCTAATACCTGGTTGCGTCGTCCGCCACAATAGCCTATTCTAGCCCTTTGCTTAAGCGAGCAACTGCCAGCTGAACACATAAGAACGTGAGCTCTTGATGAACGCAACACCACTCCGGCCGGTGCCGGAAGATCCCTTTAGTAACCATAGAGGCTGCAAAACTGTGACATCGGAGCTCAGTGCACTGGTGAACGATGTATCGAACATGTGTCAGTCAGGTTTCTGCAGATCTGGTGATGTTTACTGTTAATGGCATCATCTCTTCTAGAATGATTGAACTCACTGGGTCGATATCGTTACCCTTAAAATCCTCGCTACCGCCTTTCAAAACAATACGTTTTCTCAATTTACTTTAATACTCATAAGTCTTGAGAATTTCTAACCAAGAGACACCCTTTCATCACAGCATATTACTTCCTCACTATGCAATCCGACTCGGTCGTTGCAATGGCAGCTGCCATCCTGGCAGCAGCTGCGTTTATAGTTGCCTTTCTCCAAGTACTCCTCGAATACATGAGCTCCAGCACCTCTCGAAACGTCTGCAGCGCCAGTGCCATCGGCTGTTCCGAGAAACTCACCCGATACGGCTGGTCCTTCCGCTCATGGAGACTCAAAGTCTACTATCCTCTACTAAAGATCGACGTCAATATCCTCATCAACAATTTCATGCGTGCGGAGAATATCGAGACTAACGAGACGATGCGCCATATAGCGAAGTGTCACGGATGGGAATGGCGCTCTATAAAATCGAATGAGCGCGTGGATCGCAATACTATCGCGTGAGTTAAACTGCTTCTTCGTGGTGTTCAAGGAATATAGCTAAAAGATGATTATAGAGATGGTCTGGCTATAATGGTTATGCCGGGGAAAGATGATACGATTGTCACTTCTAAGGAGCTGGATTGGCATGAGTATTTTTAATTTCAATGGTATCGGTTTCTGCACCCGCTGCGCAAGCTCCAACGGCCGCGTGCTTCCTGGGCGCAAATTATCTCTGCACTGGGCATCAGGGACACTAGTGGCATGATGATAGAATTGGTCGATGCTGAAACGGTGCCCAGTAATATGGACACGCCTATTCAACGAGTGAAGTTCCGAGAACTTGGCACTATCGCATTCCTGCTCGGATTTCAGTCGGTAGAGCTAGACATTCCAAACCGAAATTTTGTGGCTCTTAGTCCCTTTGGGGCGATCACGACTCAGACTGACGACGTCTTGGGGAAGATTCTGCGCTTCGAGGGTGATATAGTTGCTCTTCATGCTCTCATAACTAGATGTTCCTCTATTTGGTTGTTTCGAGCAAAGGATAATATTCGTGGCCTGCCGAGTTTTGGAAAGTACGTTGCTGCGCCGACGTACTATCCATTGAACACCCTCAGAAAAGCGATTTACAATAATGTGCCAACTGGAGTGTGTGATGATGATGAGATAAAGGAGATTAGAGCAGGTGGAAGGGGATACTCGACAGGTCCAGTCTTTCTTGAGGCAACCCTCATGAAGAGGTATTTGCTGAAAACGTTACTTAGCTTGGACGTGAAGTCTTATGAGGGAGATATAAAGAAAATACAACGACAGGTGTGTTATAATCCTCGATATTTTGGCTCGGAGGAAGTTGCTGATGCAAAAGCAGGGAATGGCTCAGGCGTTACACCAGAACGATTTCCGAAGGCAACTCGGTCTATATTCAGATATCAAAACACAGATGCGAAAGTTTGTGGTGGATGATGTGGATGCAAATAGTGTAAGTCAGGCAGAAAAAGAATATTAGCACGATCTAATATGATTAGGGGTTCATGGAGGGTTGTATGGCTCTGTGGCAGACCAAGACAGGGAGCAGGATGCCGACCATATACGTCGCCGCATCTTTCATGACTGTTTACGGCGTAGTATGCGCTCATCCATCAAGATCACTACTTCAGCCATTCATCCCATGGGTCCGACGGAGAGCGAAATTCTTCTACAGCAAGAGCTCGCCTGCCGTATTTCGCGTTTCAAACGAGCTTTCTAAGGCAATGACAGACGGCTCTATACGCTTCGCGCGTGAGACTTCCGTATATCTTTTGAGCAACGGAGTAGGAGCATCCCAAGTCGGTGTTTTTGGATGGGGCATAACGAAGATGCGAGATATTTACGACGCCATCCCAAAGAACGTCCAACGAGAAATCGTGCCCGACGAACAGAACTGGGCTGTGAACGCGGTATTATCTCCCGATACCGCTAGACTCCTTAAGACGTTTGAGCTGGACAAATGGGCGACATCTATACAGGAAGTAAATGAGACCTCGCTCATCTTATTTAAAGCTATTAACTGTTTATGGATTCAGATTCAGATTCTAGACGTTGTAATTTAGTTCTTTATACATGGCCACTGGGGTTTTGAGCCCATGGACAACTCGAAAGAAGATGAAGAACTCGCCAAAGCCATCAAGTTCATGAGGCAAAACCAGAAACATGACATAGGGGAGAAACTCAGACTATATAACCCCTTCTACTGCGAGTCATGGGGGCAGAAAGAGGCAGCTGTTGTAGGAGGGATTGTGCGCGCTTGGAGACTTCTAAATTTGTCCGAGACCCCAGATGATATCGTCATCGATGCTGGCGATAAAGACGATGCCGCAGAGGAAGTCCTAGATTGGCAGAAATTGAATATCCGGCTGAGGGATTGGGATCTCGCCCAAGCGCTTCAGGAAGAGCCGGAAATCGTCTTTGGAGACGATCCGGCCTCGCGGGCGGGCATAAATAAGAATAATTTATGCTCCAGATTGGCAGAGCTTTTGGAGTTGAGGGCAATCTTCGTAGTTGCATATCTTCTTCTTCATCCGGACTCATCTGATATTTATGAATCAACGATGAGAGAGGAGGATATCGAGATGCCAATGGCATAATTGGTGTGGTATTGTGGATACTCAGTTGCGCTCAGTCTCTCAATAGTGTTCTATTCTTTATTCCCTTACGAACATCAAGAATGGGTAGAGGTCGTCGCGGAGCACCCGTGCTCCTCGGCCAACGTTTGCCTCTGCTACTCGCTTTACCAGCTGATGCTCTGCTTCATCTCGACAGGCGATCTTAATCCGGTTCTCCCTCTTTGGGTCCACTGTCACAGCGCGGCATCGCCAGTTTTCCTGGTCCTTCGTTGTACGGATTGTCTGTTCTAGCATAGCCCTAATTGTCCCTGCCGTCATCTTATCCCTTTCCATGTCCTCAACGCCAGAAGTGTCGATCGTGCAGAACAGGGTGTTGGTGAATGAAGATGATGTCGTGTTCATCGAGGAGAAGGTGCGTACGTTACTGGGTTGGCTCGTCGGTAGTGTTCGTGTGACGTCCGCATAAGATCTCCGTGGGCTAGTAATAGTCGCCTGGTTGCTCTTGATCTCATCTAGTTAGTGGTTTAAATCGCCTATTTAAGTCTTAACGTCTCGTACTTCTTGCTAGGTCTCTTCTAGACGTTTTTCTAGGTTCTTGATAGTTTCTTGCTACTGTGTAACGATTTAGGTCAACTTCCTGATCTCTTTATGCGTTATTCCTACCACCTCTAGCACCTTTTGCCATCCTGTCGCGTCGGCCGTCGCCGGATCGGCGTTCCTGCCCTCTGCTTGTATCTTATTTGTCGTCCGTGAAGTCCGTTTTAAGGTCTTCGCTGCTGTCGTACTTGTGCTCTTAAGTTGCTCCTGACTTTGCCGGGCTCTCTGGCTAAGAGTACGAGTGCGTTGGCTCAGTGGTTAAGGTGTGTCGTCGTCGGCTTCAATTACGTCACGCGCGGTATCCACATCAGAACCCGCCATGTCGGAGACGAAGCGCGGTACGTGTAGGGGCGCGTTTCTCGACACCACGCCAGTCAGGCCGTCGATTTAATGAAGGATTGAATAAACGATTGAATAAACGATTCTGTGTACTTCGCAACAGCCTCCTATCGACGGCCATACAGCCGCTTACAAAATCGGCTTCCCCCCTCCAAACTTGCCAGAATAGTCCGAGCCCTACCTACTAGAAGGGGGCTAAGCACAGCGTTATGTGGAAATAGGGGGACCGCTCAGAAGGTGGGTTCAGAAAAGTTGGTCAATATACAAGGGCTATGCGCAAGAAAACCTAGCCATCAACCTATGTTATATCACTTTAAACCATCTAGCACATTCCTGCACATCCATGCCCAATACTCTTGCTCTAGCCACCTCTTCACGGTCCGGATTAACACCATTAAAATCAAAATCTCGGCGTGACTGCCTGTGCCAGCTTTTAGTGACCGCCAAGGACCAAGCACAATCTGTGAGGCAGGACCACGTTAGTGATGGAGTATAAACTGTATAGGGTGGAGGAGAAGGGGAAGCTACCACATTGCCACCCGCATCCTTCCACGAAATGTGAAATTTCCAATCATGTCCCCCAACCGTCCAGCCCAAGAATAGGGGCATATCCTCCTCCTCAAGACCTCTTTTATTATCACTTCGACTAAGTGTCCACAACCCACGCAGCCGCTCTAATCCTACAGCGGTCTAAATCCCCAGCTATATGATTGCCTCGTTATAATCCCCTCCCCGCTCCTTGACCTCTAGACAGCAAACCAGCGGCACTGTACTTGTGTAAGCGTCCGTCATCTGGCTGAGCGCCATGTCGGGGTTTGCTTTTTGTACAGGCTCGATAGCCGTTACAACTGTCGGATGTTCGGAGGAGAAGGCGAGTGCAAGATCTGCTTTCTTCGCGAAGGACTAGGATACATGTTTCGGGAGGAAGGCGGAGTCGATAGATTATGTCTGAATACTATAAACACGTAGCATAGACAAATCCTGGCCCAGCTCTACAGATTCGAGAACGTTGTTTACAACTTTCATCCATGCGCTCTCGTCGAGGTGATTTTCATGGCAGCGGCGTGCCTTATTGTATATCTTGTCTGTTATCTGCCAGAGACCATCGGTATATAAGGCTGGGTGCACGACCGTAGGATCTTCGAAGAGATGACTTGATGCTCCAGACGCTTAGAATACTTCGAACTGGTCGGGATCCACGGCTTGGAGTCGATTCTGCACTACATCAGCAAGAGACAGGATAACTAAAAGGGAACTAAATTACCTAGAGACTGTAAGGAATCACTTTACTCGACAGCTTCTTGATAAGCATGCTCCTTAGCTGTCTCACCGTAGGCGGCTATTCTAGTCTGACATCAGGTTAGCAGACTCGCAATAACGGGGTTGCTAATCTTAATTAACTTAGTAGTTTGCGGGTCGGACTTGGGGAGCGCTAGCGACTTGACGGCGGCGTTAGATGTAGAATAGGTCGGTTTTGAAAGGAAGTGGCAGATATTACTGTAACTCTCGTGCTCGTCGTTTCTCCGCTCGCGTTTAAAGCCGTGTCGCTATTCATGATGGTTTCCGGCTTTCGTTTCCGCAATCTGCTGCTCGATAGAGATGATTTTACTGATATTAGGGAAGTTAATGTTGTTCGTGGCAGGAATAGAAGTGATTATGCTGAATCTTGATCGTTATGTAGTTCTGCGGGGTCAACCCAATCAATCGCCGTCGCCAGCCAGCAGTCGAGAAGGCTAGAAAAATCGCATTGGTCCGATTCCATAATATCTCAAAGCAGAGGGTTGAACTAGAAGAGTGCTGGATAGGCGAAATGTATGTGTTTTTATGGAGAAGTCAATCGTTCTAGAGGTCGTGTGCAATATTGTTGTCCTATGAAGTAATTTGACGCGAGGTGACGGCCGTCACCATCCTGGTTTGGTTACCATGCCAACAATACAAGACAGAACCATCACGTGGCTTTCTCATGGCAAAAACGCACGTCTCAGACCAAACCTTCTCCTCTACTATTACGAGAGCCAGGTCGTTGAAGATGGCTTTCAAAAGGAAGCCGATTTCACAAGCAACTGTATGCCGGAATCGCTTCTGCAGAGGATGTTGCCACTCGCCCTAGTCTTCTGCAAATTCCTCCTGGAACTCCTCCCTGCTGCCATCTTCTTGTTTATGTGTAGTAATATAACTGTAAATTATCTCGGCTTGTTCGTGGCGTGGCGTTGCGTTGTGATCGATGATCGAGTCTGTTAAATTGATGAACTTCTCTTCTCATCTTCATGAAAACAGAGGAGTTCGCTGTAATCAGTGATATAGTTGGAGGAAGCTCAGCACAGCGTACGTGTGGTCATAATGCCGTTCTGTTCGGAGAGGAGGAAGAATGACTTTGGTTGCAGTCGTGACATTGATAGCATTCATCGTATCATTCGCACTGCTACACACGGTAATGATACCATGGCAGCTAAGATGCTTAGGCTTCATATCTGAGATGACTTCGCAGTAAGAAGGGCGAGGAGGGAGTACGGAAGAGTAAGAGGAGAGAAAATCAACTTGCGGTCGAACTTACTCGTCGGGCTGTGAAGAAACGAGAACAGGACCGTGAGATAGGCCGACAGAAAGGCGTTGCGGTGTAAATAAACAATGCCATCACGAGAGCACCAAAGCTCGAGAGCAAGAAGAACTGGCTCGAAAAAAAGAGCACAGAAAATTGCTAGGGAAGAAATAGTTAAAAGTAGTATAACGTGGTTTATCAGCGAGTCGCGCATATCACCGAGTCGCGTACTTTTCCTTGGCACGGAACTTTAAATGTTGGTTACACTAAAGTAACTCTCCGTAAGATACAATTCACGTGAAAGGGAGACTGTACAGGTCCAAGGAATATGTCGTATTCTTGGTGTTGTAAAGTCTAAAGAGGGAGAGTGGCCGAGGCCACTGCCCCTCGATCTAAATGTCTATCTGCTAAACGGCTAAAGGCAAGACACGTGGTCATATGATATCGCGATTCACTTCGAGAGTGAATCTCGAGTGAATCGCGTCTAGTGACACGTTTAAGTTACCGACACTAGTAGTTTTTACAAGTTGTAAAGAACCACTAGTATAGGCCGAAAAGTATTAAAGATCTGTCTGAAAAGAGTAAAAACAACCCGTAAAAGTAACCGTAAGCTGTCCGAAAAACATACGTAAAAACACTCTTAAAAGTATCCGTAAAAACGACTCTAATATAGCTAACTAACTCGCTCTGATCTATATATATTAAAGTAGCTTATAATCTTTCTACCTACTTTATAGCTTAAAGGTCTAATCTGTTCGTATCGATTAGTCGTTAGAGTGTATCGTAGGACTTCGATTTAGTTATAGTATTAGCAGGGTTCTTATTACCTACGATCTATACGATCTTAGCGATCTCTCGTCGTTTATAGCTCTAGCGGATCGAAAGCACGTTAATTATTAGTCGTTTCTCAAGGGTAGTTCTAAGTTTAGTAAGATATTCGTATAGCGAATTAGAGTTAGTACAGATCGTAAGCGGAACTATATTACCCTAGCTAGAATTAAAAATCTAGTTACTTATAGACTTAAGGGTAGCGGATATATCGAATCTAAGGGCGAAAGCGTATAGTTCTGATATAAGGACGCTTCGAGTGACTCTCTTACACTTAACGGATTACTAGTATATCATATTAGCGGCTCCTGTTTCGTCTACAAGAATAACGACGTATCTAATCTACGATAATAGATCGGTGTTATTTATAAATACGCCGTTAATAAAGTAGATAAGTCTTAGTGTCTTTAAGTCTAATTTAACGAATCGGAGACTAGAGTATTACTTCTGCTACTATAGTCGTTTATTAAGTAATTACGCGTCTGCCTAAGTTAGCTCGGTGATTTACGTAGCTAACGATAGATCGAAGGAGGCTTAGGGTTACGAGATAGTTACGATATATACGCCTCTTACTCTTTAGCTTACGTACTCCTCTTTAGTAAAGCTCCTCCTTAAGTAGTGTAATGTTATCTACTTACTTCTTTTAGCTAATACGGATGTTATCGTCTTCTAATTAATAAATAATAAATCCGTTAAAGTCTATTAGTCTATTACGATCTAGGGTCTCTAGTTCTTTTACTGTAAATCCGGCCTTAGTAAGCTTATTTTATTCGATCGCTAGGAAAGCGTCTGTACTAGCGATCAGAGAGTTATCTGTTTATAATCTAATAAGGGTAGATCTATTAGGTTTATATAGTAAACAGGGGTTAAAAGAGGACGGAACTATTATAAGCTTATTAAGGTAATAATCTATATAAGTTTAGAACTAGTAGGTTCCTGCTTCTACGATACCGTAAAGGGGTAGCATAACCTGTAGGATAGCACCGGCTTCTAAGTTTATTTCCTTTAGGGCTCGGACATATACTTTACGGTTTATAGGCTATAAGGATTAAGTATATACTTGTGATATATCACGAAGATATATACCTTTATCGGTAGTAAGTATATATACTATTAATAGACGCTAGCTAACTCTTATAATTATAGGTACTTAAGTAAGTAGCGTGCGCTTTTCCTTATTAGCGTACCCTATGACTACTAATCGTGACTTTTCGAAAGTATCTAGTGTACCGGCATACTTAATAGTATTAACAAACCGACACTTAAATATACGGGTACCCGGCTTAATCTCAGATCGATCCGTGACGACTCTGAATACGTTTCGATCTAGAAGACTATTTATCTCTTTTAATCGAGAGGCCTTATAGTTAGGTAATAGTACTAGGTCTATAGTATTAGGAACGTATATAGTAAAAGTAGTAGCGGTTATATTAGCGTCTGTTTTCCGGGGACGGCCGCGTTTTCGATAGATTGTTAGTACTATATAATCTTGGCTACGTACATTTAATCCGCTTATATCAACAATAATTATATCTAGTTTATCAACAGGGTCGATAGCGTCTGGTTATACAGGTGGTTATACAGGCGGTTACTACTGTTCCGGCTCTGTAAAGTACTCCTTTACGGCCGTCGATCTGAATTCGGTAGGTCCGTTTAGTAGCTTTACGGTATAAGTGTTACTATTAGTTAATAGTAGCTGGAAAGGTCCTGTCTACTTCTTTAAATAGGTGCGCTAGACTAATACATCTGATCTAATAGTAGTATCGAGGATCTTGTCTTCAGGTCCGTTACGTTGTCGAAGAGCGTCTGTAATAGATCGACTTATATAAAGTTTTAAGATCTTACTTATAGCTTTCTTAATTACTCTGGCACGATCTATAGTTAAGATTAACGGAGCGTCGGACGTAGACATACGTAGATATATACTAAATACTAGTACGGTTAGTATAATTCCGTCTAGGCTAGCGATATCGTTAATAGCTTTTACTACTATCTATAATCTAGCCTCTTTACTAGTAGTAGGGATCTCTTCCGAGATAATGTTATATACTCGACGTAGAGGGCCATGATATCGCTTAACGAGACTAACTAATTAAGGAGCTTCCACTAGGACATACTTAGTTCTGATAGCCATCGAAGTCGTATTTTACTTAAATTTATTAGATTTAAAGTTAGTACTAGTATTATATACTATAATCTCTAGAGGTCCTGTGTATATATCTAAAGAAATACTATCCTACTTATATAGAAACCTTCGTGCCTATCTAACTATTATATAAGCCCTATAAGATATCTAGTAGAGCGCGCGCGCTCGTAAGATCGTCTAGTAGGCGCGTTACGTGATTATATAAGTAGACTACTACTAAGCTCTTTCTAACTAAACTATGTTACTAGAGTTCTCTATAGAGTAGTAATAATAAGCTACTAAGCTTGTTAATTACTATACTACTCCCGAGCCTTAGGCTCCTTACATGACTAAGAGTCACGTTCGTAATACTATCCCCCTTCCGTCCTAGTATAGACCCTATACTTAAGTATACTAAAGAAAATATCGCTAATAGCTTATAGTTATCTTCTTCTTTTAATATACTACCCGAACGCTTAATTAAACGTGTTAATTATATTACCCTCGGACGATAAATTTAAATTACTAGGAGAATTATAGTACCGTATACCCGCTATAAAGCTATAAAATACTAAGAATATATATCTTCTCGCGATCTTAAGCTAACTCGTTATAGTCGTTATACCCGTCTAAATAAAACGTGCGATATTCGTACTATAAATCGGATACCGACCGTAGTAGACTAGGAGAGTCTCGATTCTTAAATCGAAAGACTAGACGTAAAGGAAGAAGAAGCTATAGTAAAGATCCTTCGATTAAAAAAACAGAAACGCTTCTTATATAAAAGGCGGTAGAAAATAATAGCTACTAGCCTAAATTCCTTAGATAAGCTTAATACTCTAGAGACGTTAGAAAAAGAAGAAAGAGAGAAGTTAGAGAGGGAAAACGCGAAAAAGAAAAGGGAGGAGGAGCGAAGGCCGCTTAATACCCCGGCCTTTACCGAAACGGCCTCGCTAGTCGACCCGGTAGTCGACCTAGCCTTACTTATCGCTTTCGCTAATCTAAACTCTTTTTTCTAGATTTAGAACTAGGACCCGGTAGCCTTTAGTAATAGTACTTTATTAGTATCCGGTAGTAGTTAAGGTTTATTTTCGGTTCTTAAGAATTCTTAGATTATAAGTAATCTTTCTACTTAATTAAGTAGTAAAGTTTATTCTTAACTAGCTTATAGTCTAGGATCTTTTTTACTTCGTACTCTACTTCTAGGTTTACTAGTTATATTAGTATACTAGGAGCTAGTAGTACTCTTAGTAGTACTTTCTCGAGAAGGGAAATATAAAATACTAGAAAGATATTTATATTCTTTAGTAAAGCGAGTTTATAATTTAATCGTCCTTTAACTATCTTAATTTTAAATAGTCTAAGTTTCTTATAGTCTAATTTATCGCTTAGTCTCTATATCTTAATATTTCGTTATAATAGGTAGACCTTATCTCTCTCTTTTAGCGTTAGCTCCTGACTACGCTTCGTATTATAGTATAGTATATTCTTTTCTACTACGAATCGTAGTTCTTCTGCTAATTCGGTATATAGGTATTTAATCTTATCGGCTTAAGTCCTAGCTATTTAATTATTAATATTTAACGAATAAGGTTTATTATATATATTCTTCTTATATCTATAATTAGTATAGACTAGCGATACTTTAGTAGTATTAGTAATCGAGCTATTATACGTAAACTAGGTAAGCGATAATAGTAATTGTTAGGATATCAGGTCATAGATATCCTCTTGGCATAGGTTCTGACGGGGATAGTAGTATGTTACGGTTTAATACCCCACACTATAGGACATTCGTTTTAGATATAATATAAGACAGTTAGATCTTCGTACGAGCTCTATAGTTTCTAGTATATAGTAATAACTTCTTTTCCTTCGTAAGAAAGAAAAGAAGTCAGACGGAATTCACACTTATTTAACTCGATCAAGAAGAGATGTAACGGTCACGTATTTACTCGATGTAAATACTAGAGGGTTGCCTATTGGTGAGAGATCGGTTCGCACAGGTACGGGTCTAGACAGTTACTAGATATAGTTTAAGATATTAATTTAAGTTAAGCACGAAGCTCTTATCTAAAGAAATACTAGTCTACTTATATAGAACCTTCGTTCTCCTGGGAGTCCCTGCTTGGCGTGGAGTCCTGGAGTCCCGAAGACTCCTAGAGTCCTATAGACTCCCGACTCTATGCTAAGGCTAGACTCTATCACGTGACTCCACGCTTTCCTGTGGCCAAATCACCTATATAATTAATACTACTATAGTTAATCTAAGGAGTTCTCTTGGAGTAGGTCCTGGGAGCTAAGCTCCTAGGACCTATGCTACTCCCGAGCCTTAGGCTCCTAGGATCCCTTAGCGTCCTAGGAGTCACTTGACTCCTACGAACGTGATCCGTAACACTATCCCCCTTCTAGCTTAGTGTAGTCCCTATACTTTAAATATCGTCGCGATAGTTTCCTAAAGGTAATCATCTATCCTTCCTAACTATCTAACATGAATCGTGTGTAAAAGAAATCCCCCGTTTCCTCGCGTCGAAAAACCGAGTAGCGTTAAGCGTTAGCCTCCCGAATCGATCGCTCCGAGAGAAGAGTGGTTACCTGTTCCCGTTACGCTTAACGTAATCGTCCTTATTTCTTAGATCCTTCTAAGTCTTCTCGTTACGCGGAGTACGTGCGATTAAAATATACGTGTTCCTCGGACGGAACCCTTTAGATTCCTCGCGTAGGTCCTGTGTGCGAATTTAAATAGAACCCCCGCCTCCTGGTAGTTCTAAAACAACCGCTCCCTCCCGTTTCCATCCCGCTAGCTCTTCCTTCTCCTCGGTCCCTATCTCCTTAGCCGGAGATAGACCTTAACTTTTTCTTAAACGATCTCTAGATAGATCTAAATAGCGAATACCTGTCCGAGTCTGGTTTCGACTAGGCCGCTAACGACCCTTCTTAGTTTTTTCGTGGGACCGGTTCTGATAATAGAACCGCCTTAATAAGCCTAGGTAGTTAAGGTTCCCCTTAGGCTGTTATGAATTCTCTAAATATAGGTAGTCCTTCTATTTAATCAGATAGTAAGGTCTGGTCCTAACTAGCTTATAGTCTAGGATCCCCTCGACCTTATATTCTGTGTCGGCGTTTACTAGTTAGATTTCTTCTTGTAGAGCGGGTGGCGCTCCGGGTGGTACTTTCTCGAGGAGAGAGATATAGAACATATTATAGATCTTCTAAGTTTTCGGTAGTCTGAGTTAATAATTAACTAGTCCGATAACCTTTATGATTTTAAATAGTCCTAACTTCTTATAGTCTAACTTGTCGCTTAGTCTTTATATATTAATGTTTTTTCGTAACAGGTAGACTTTATCCCCCCCTTTTAGCGTAGGTCCTATTCTACGCTTCGAGTTATAATAGATTACTGACCGTTGCGATAAAAATGCAATATCGGTCGTAAGTTCCTTATACAGGTCTTTTAGTTAGTCGACTTTAACGATAGCTGCCTCTGTATTTGCCTATATCTGACAATAGATGCTAGTACGCTAACGGGTTATATCCGAAATTCGCGAAGAATAGGTAATATACCTATAGCTTTAGTATCTAAGCTATTAAATACGAACTATACTAGTGGCAGGAGTGCCACCTAATTATCTTGTTAGTAGTTTATATAGTAGCGAAGGTACGCTTCTATTATCTGATTCGTGCGTTCTGTTTACCCGTCTGTTTACGGATAGAATATCGTTAAAAGTTTTCGGCTAATCCTAAGTCTAGCTATTAGCGTGGCCTAGAACTTAGATTTAAAGAGCTTGTCTCTATCAGAAATGATTTCGTCCGGTATTCCGTGTTACGCGATAATCTATCGGAGGAAGGTGTTAGCCATCTGTTCTGCTATACTACTTTCCCTATATAGTATTATATATACGTATTTAGTGAGTAAACACACGATAACTAGGATCGAATCGTAAACGACTCCTGTTATTAGATCCTTAGAAGGTAGTAACTTGACTACGAAGTCTAAGGCAATCGACTTCTATGGTTTAGAAGGGGTTAAGGGTGATCCCATGAGCCTATACGGAGCATGTCGAGACGACTTGTTTCGTATATATATGTTATAATTCGTAACTACTTCCTTGACCACGTTCCTAATCCCAGGGAAATAGTAGTCTCGAGATAGTCGTGAGAGTATCTTCGTAATTCCCTGATGTCTATAAGCTAGTAGCTTATACTATTACTATACAAACGCTGTCCTTGTCCTAGAGGGAATATAGGTCCTCCCTTAGAAGAGTAGGATTCCGT
>JBAMDN010000363.1:0-44311 GCA_037074945.1 Tetracladium marchalianum
TAAGATGATGCCACAATGCTTCTCCTTCCTGTTGTTGTTCTGATCTGCGTCCAGAGGTGGTCACGTGTAGTGCAACCCTCCCCCTTTTGAGATAGAGTGTATCTTCGATCCGGCGGGCCTGGAGGTCCGGAAGATAGCACACAGTTCCAATCGCGTTCGTGGTGTACCTGTGTGTGATCGCCATTCAATTGTATAGTTTGTAGCTGTAGTTGCAGATGGGTGTGTCTTGTGTATAAGAAAGAAGAAGAAGGAATGCAGGAAAGATCGTGAAAGAGGTTTGAAGTTCGTCAAAGTGCACCCCAGTCAGTCCAGATTCAAATTTCCCTCGGCCGGTCGGTAGGCTGGGCAAATTCGGAGCAGGGATGGCCGGGTGCTGTTTGACAGTAGGAGCGTTGATTTTCGGGGTCAGAATTACGGGGTAAAAGCGATCGGAGAGATCCCCAGCTTTAGCTCATGAAAGTGCAAATGCTGTCGTAGGTACAACCAAGAGTATGAGGTGAGCAAGTGTGGTGATTACAAGACGCAATCAGGTGGTGAATACATGCCATCTTAGATCTGATCGTGGGGTATGGGGTAGATATGTGAGAATTAAGCCTCTATTCCGATTGCTCGAGCTCCGCTGTTCTTCCTTCATCAATCCATGCTGACTGTCCCAACGTATTTCAAAAGTTGGAGATGCGGTTACTTCATCCATTCCTCCACGTCCCAACACTTTCCATTGCCACACCGCACGGCGACCACAAGCGAGAAACAGAAACACTAAAACCAACTCGATCCATGATGGTCCGTACAGTACATGGCATCGCTGATATTTTATTCACCGACACTTCGTTGCCATAATCCGAATAGATATCGTGAGTTTGCTCTATAGCAATTGCTTGTGTTGTGCAGCAATACTCAGGTGAGACGAGAGGTGTCTACATCATTGCGTCACGTCAACAATTATCCGGCTTCTTCGGTTGCACCTAGGACTAGGTACATCCATCACCAGCACCACCAGAACCTCATTGCTGACCACCCTCTCGCCGCTCCCAAATATTTGATATATTAAGAAATCAAACTCCATCTCTCCGAAATACTGTACAGTCCACCTCAAAGTCCCATGCCATTCATCCATCCCGCCACCCGCATGCGTGATAAGCATCACCTAACAAACCTTCCTCCATCCTGTCACTGTTGTACGACACGCCTATCTCTCATGATACTTTCAAGATAGCCTCACCTATCTCCTATCTCTCTACATATCTGCCTCTGTCTCACTGAAAAAAAATCCGCTTCATCCTTCCAAAAATCTCCAAAAAAACCTCTTCTCACACAACCGCCCTGCGCTCAACCACTCACAACACTCGCAAGCCCACAGATCGCCTCAGGGGTTCAGGGTCGTTCCCGCTCAGGGGCAGGTCACGCGCAGTCTTTCCCATCCCAACAAAAACGATGAGAGGATGCTCGGCTCCACGTTTGGTTATCCACCCCAACCTGGAAAGTTGAGCATTTCGTGTGGAAGATTCCGAAAAATAAAAGAAAAGAAAAATTCGGAAAGTGGACGAACCGAGAGAGAACCGAAAGAACCGAACAGAAGGATTGAAAGAACGATTGCCGAGTCAACTCCGTTACACTGGTAAGTTACAACGACAGTGCGATACGAGTCCGGATATGTAGGCGAGTTCGCGAGGTACTTACCGTATCGTGAGTTGTGCCTTGTGCGAGAGACATGGGATGAAGTCCTCACTCCATCAAGTTCCAGGTGGGTTTGAGAAGGAAACAAGTGAGTGGAGGCTATTTTTGTCTTTCTTGGACCGTACACACACCTTCTGGATTCAACAACTAGTACTTCAGACCAAGCACAATTGCTGTGCGGTGTCAATGTCGATCTTATCCTGCCGAACCTCAAAGCAAAGCAAAGCAGCAGAAGATGCATGATGCGTTTGCAACTCGCAACTGGAGGTTGATGATACAATGTGTCACCTACCGAGCCAGGCTCTGTGTCCAGCATTTCAATTTCCAGTCGAATCAACGACAACCTACAGTACACACACACCACTGACGTCAAAAGCAACAGCAATCCTCTCGTGACAATCCTATCCACATGATAGCACTCCATAGAGGGCGTATCTTGCGTTATTCCTTACTAGAAAATAGCCATCCTTCACGTACAACCACAACCACATCGACCAATCCTTTTAAAATCTCACGACTTCAAGCTGAAGAATCTATTAGTACCACCGTGGACCGGCCGAAATCTACCGGCCGAGATATTTCTCATTTCTTTTGATGGAAATGGCTAGGTGGATGTCCCGTTCCATTGTCCATCACCTTCCAAACTTCAAATAGATCGCCACCCAGTCAGATCAGTTGTATTGAATGAGGTCAAATGATGTTAACAGCACGACATTTTTCGTTTTATTCTATGCGTTATGAGATTCTACTGGGCTGCATCAATCAGTTATTACTGTGCATGTATTTTCCAATCCATGATTGAGAGCAAGTCAAGGCAGGCAGGAATTGTCATATTGGTTTCGTGCAGTACAGTGCAGTGCCTAGGATTCAAAAGTCTTGCAGTACGGCCGTAGATAGAGCATGAGGGGTGAGATCTACAATCACATTTACCCAACTTGTATCTTTGTACTTCACATCCAAACCATATTCCCCCACGTTTGAGGGTCCCCCCTCCGAGCTCCTCTACTGTACCCCCTCCTCAACGGCTGATCGACCGCTGATCAACGGGTGTGTCCGCTTGATGGTGTTATACATGGCTCGCATGGTTATCTTTCATCTCGTATTCCATCTGGTTGAGACAATGAGGAAGGATAGAAGAAATGATGTATGAAGTCTTAATTCTTGATGGAGTGTGAATGTGCATCAGAATAATGTACCGTAGAGTAAAATACGTAAGATCCAGCCGCAGCTCGTTGTTGGCACTGCAGTGTTCTGCACTGTACAGTACAATTTGGCTGCGAGATATGCTAAGTAGTGTGGTCGTAAGGGTTAGTGAGAATTCTCGCCGTTGGGTGTGTGGTAAAGACGGATATCAGACTAGAAAGAGAGAGGAAAGAGAGAGAGACACTGCACTCAATTTTTCAATTCATTAGAATAAGTCTATAACTCATTTTATCTACCTTACTCTATTCTTTCCACACCGGATACCCTATAGAAATGTAATCTTCATGTCAACCCTTTACTAAAGCCCTCACCCTCCTCCTCTCCTCCGGACTCAGAGCCCACTTCACACCCTCTCCCTCTCCCTCCACACCACCACCAGCACCACCAACAGCAGCTGCAGTCTGCTCTTCCTCCTCAAGCAATAACCCCCACTCCTCCTCCTCCATACTAACCAGAACGCCCATCTCACCCACCCTCCCAAATGCCTCCCTAACCTCCCACTTTCCCCCTCTCCCCACCACGCCCACAATGCCACTTAAATCCCTCTCCAACCTCCCCGCACCCTCAACGCATATCTTCCAGCTCCATACACGCTTCTCCAAGACCTTGGATAGGTATCTCGCTGTCTGTTCTAAGAGGAGGTTATACGTCTTGGGTGTCATGAGACGACGGAGTGGGATGGTGAGTTGATCCCAAGAGTGGGAAAAGCGGTTTGTGACAAGGGTGGAGAGGTCGATGTCGATGTCTGCGTCGTCGGGGCTGGTGAGGTTCGCTTCGTGAGTGGCGTTTGAGAGGGAATAGTCTATGTCGCGGAATGTGTCCGCGAGGATTGGACGGAGACGGGGTTTGATGACTTGGTTGAACATGACGTTTAGTCCGTCAACTAGTAACTCTGAGCTCTTTGATGAGAATGCCGTGTTTAGATTTTGCAGAGCTGTAGAGACAAAAGTTGCGTCGTGAGAGAATGGGAATAAGTCTGCCAGTGTTTGGGGCGGCGTGCTCGGAGGTGGTGTAAGTCTGGATGTGACGATACGTGTGATGTAATCGTTTGCAACGTCGAGAGAGTTGATGAGTAGGATGAAGGCAATGATTTTGTCTTCTGGAGGGAATCCGCCAGATACAACTGGCTTGGGATAGGATTCATCACGCATTTTGCGTTGAATCATTCCAATAAAGTCAGAGCCAAGGACACGAGAGATGGTGGGGATGACGGAGGCGATTACATCGCGTTGAGAGGTAGAGAGTGAGCGTTGGAGGACAGTATTAACGATGTACATTACATCGTCCACGGCGGATATGATATACGGTGGATTGCCATCTAAATGTTTTGCTGGATTGAGAGATAGTCCAGTAGGGGATTCATCGAGTTGAAATGCCTTCTCAACTGAGCGACGGAAGAAGAACGTAGTCATAACATTGAATGGAGTTATGAGCCGTGCTGCAACTTTTCGGTGTAGAGCAGATTTCGCGAGGAGGTCTGGCATGAGTAGAGGCTCTTCAACATCCGCTAATGAGTCCTGGGAGAGCTTAGAGATGGCCTGAATAAGGATATCTGGTTGTGGACTTACCCTGCACTTGCCACCCAGGAATCTCGAATATAATGCCCATCTCCCCAGCATAACTGCCATTTCACTCAACAGTCCATCAACCTCTTTCATGTCCACACCTTCATCCTCACTAACTCGTCCATTCGCTGTTCCACCAACAGCAGGCGAATTCGTCCTTGCAGCCCCTTGATTCCGCTGTAGAGGCAAAAAGCTCTGCACCAGAAAAGAAAATGGATAACTCTTCACATCCGTCAACCTCCTATCCACAGCTCTCTCATCACCCCACATATCCAATACGATACCACCTTGAACATCCGCTTCAACCTGCAATCTCTCAATAACCTTCACCATCTTCCCCTTCCCATAATGTCTCTCCACCAAACCCCCATGCCCCTCCACGATCTGCGCAATGTGTTCAAACAGCCTCGTCAAAGCCGTCGCATAAAAGAATCCATCTTTCCCCGCGACTCCTTTCGTGCCTTGATTCAAATTCCCCCTCGCCCTCTGCGCAACCCCCTGACAAACATACCTCCCATAAACCTCCAAGCCCACTTCCTCCCTCGCAATGAGCGGAAATAATTTGAAAAACCTTGTCACCTTCCCCCCATCCCCCTCACCCGCAGCCTTCTCAAACTCCCTCAAAAAAAGTCCACACAAACTCTCCTTCGCATTCTCAATCGTCACCCCAGGTGCATCCGGCACCTCCACAGATGGCACAATCGTCGCCGCAAACCTGCCTTCCACAATATGCTGAGGCACTTTACTCGCGCGAGCAATATAACCTGCCGCAGCTTCCCAATCCTGGGGCGCGCCCATGGAGCCGACGACACCTTGTACGCAAGCTTTCAGCTCCGCAACTTGTTCCACCACCGACAAAGTCTCCTCCACGCGTTTCTTCTCCAAATCTAATTGCTTGACTTTCGAAGAGAGGTGGTCTGCCGTACTGGCGGCATTGTCGAGCATGCCATTTGAAATGGCGCGGGTGTGGAGGACTTGTGTGCCTAGGTGAGCGCGGAGGAGGTCGAGACGGCCGAGTTCGCGCGAGAGGGAGGCTTGCGAGGATATGAGGGATTGGAGGCTGTTGGTGATGCTTTGGTCGTGGGTGTGGAGGGTGGAGAGAGAGGCTCGGATGGAAGCTAGGGTGGAGGCATTGTAGATTGAGGGTGCTGCTTCGTAGGTGTCCGTTGCTGCGAGGGCAGAGGAGGTGGAATTTGCGTTGCCATTGGGGAGGCCGTTTGGAGGCATTGGTTGGGGTTCGGCATGGGTGATGTGCCTGGTGTTGATGATATCTGGGGGAGGGATGGATTTCAAGGTCAAGGTGGCATTAGGAAATGTGGGGTTAAGCGAGGCTTTGTACTGTAGATGTGCAACGTTAGAAGTGAGATCTTCAAAAAACAGTTTGTCCCATTTACATCTTATCTTCAAATATATTATTGTACAGTGTCCTGAATCGCTATGAGGTACGCTTTACGTTTACTATATATACAATGCTCGTATCCACCGTTTTCCATTCCCAATGCACCATAAACAAAGACCGTCATTGAAATTACACGATTTGGCTGTAGCCACTACCCAGTCTCCTTTTTCCTCTGCTGTTGTAGTATTTCCTCATTTCATCGGCCCAGAATACTGTGCTTGCTAGACTGATCAAGGCCACAAGATCCATTGGACCCAGGGCTTCAGTCTGGAACACCTCTTGCAACCAAGGGAAGTAAATGACCAATATTTGTCCACCCAAGCTCAAAGATACTGCCCAATTGAACAGTACATTGCTGAACAGTCCCACCTCTCCACGCAAGATAGATTTTGACTCGGAACGGCAGTTGAGAGCGTTGAACATGTCGAATAGGACAAAGCAGGTAAATGTCATGGTAGTGTCGCGTTTCGTGACGACGCCATCGGAAAGCATTTCGTAGGTGTAGACTGACAAGGTTCCGCACATTATGATGACGGCGGATGTGAGCACTCTGTATAGAAGAGGCCAGGTAAGAACGGGATCAGAGCGCTTTCGGGGCATTCTGGTCATAACATCTGGATCAACTGGTTCGACACCGAGAGATTGAGCGGGTGGTCCATCCATGATGATATCTACAAGTGGTTAGCAATAAGCCCAAAAACCAGGCTCGAACGACCTACTAATCCACAAAATCTGCATCGCATTCAATGGAGTCTTGAATCCAAAACACGTGCAGACTAACACCAATCCAAGTGCAGCAGCACTGGTACTCAACTGGAATGTCAGGAAGTTTTGAATGTTGTTGAAGATTCCCTTTCCTTCTTCGATGGCGTGAAGAATTGTCGAAAAATCATCATCCGTCAAAATCATATCTGCTGCTTCTTTTGCGACATCTGTTCCCATCATTCCCATCGAAATACCGATATCTGCCTTTTTTAAAGCTGGTGCGTCATTGACACCATCTCCAGTCATGGCCACAATATCTCCTCGGGCCTGAAGAGCTCGTATGATCTTCATCTTGTGATCTGGGCTTGTCCTGGCAAAAATGGAAGTATTCGCAATTGCGGCCTGTAACTCTTCATCGGTCATCGCATCGATCTCGGTCCCATTCAAAACGGGTCTTACCGCCACGGAGCGATCTGTGTGCTCTCGTGGAGTTGCGATCTGCATTCCAAGCTTTCTTCCAATTGCCAACGCAGTAGTTTCAGCATCTCCAGTAATCATAATAACCTTGACACCACCTCGCATCAATCGTCGGATTGATTTTGTCACACCAGCTCTTGGTGGATCACTCATACCAACGAGACCAGCAAAACATAAGCCTTTGTAAATATCCTCACCATGGGACACAATGGGCTCGGCAGCCTTGCTTGCGGGCGTGCCGGCAGGAGTTCCGACTCGGCTCGCTGGCAGTGTTCGAGATTTTGCGTGTTTGGCAACCACACCGCTAGCGAATCCAAGAACTCGAAGTCCTTCCTGTGCTAGCTTCTCAGCTGCATCTAGAGCTTCTTGTCTGCGTGCGGCATCTAAGACCACTTCACGACCATCTTTTGTGAGATAGCTGTCACATCTAGCCAACACTCGATCAACAGCTCCTTTGATGTATGCCACTTCCCTCGAAGTCACGTTTCCTTCGGCATTTACATCTCCAACGCTAACTCCCATCCACTTTCGTTCGGAGCTGAATGGCGTTTCTCCAAGACGATGTCCCAAAAGCTCCCTAACATCATGCTCCTTAAATCGGTCAAGCATATCTAACATGGCAACATCTGTAGGCTGACCAACCCATCGACTTCGTGCTCCATGTCCCGGATTGGTACCTTGGGTTGATGATAGAATCGCAATGGAGGCTTGTGTTTGGGCGCTGTCCTGCATCCGCGTGAGACGAGCGTTGTTTGCAATATTTCCAATCCTTAAAATCCGTTTTGTTACCAAATCTGGCTCGGCATCTGTTGCTTCATCATCGGAGTCAACCTCAATCGGTCCGGCTGCGTCGAAATACCACATCTTAGCGGTTGACATATGGTTCATTGTGAGAGTGCCTGTCATGAATTAGTAAGTAGAGGCTCAGTCCAGCAATAAAATCACATACCGGTTTTGTCGCTGCAAACAACATTGACTGATCCCAACGTTTCCACACTTGGCATTTTCCTTACAATTGCATTATGCCTTGCCATTCTGTGAACACCTAGAGCTAATGTGACAGTGACAATGATCGGTAAACCTTCAGGAATGGCAGCGACGGCCAGAGATATCGAGATTGTGAAGATTTCCAGTAGCTTCTTGCCTTGCAACCAGCCGATGATTGAGATTATGCCGATTACACCAAGCGAAAATTTACTGAGTTGCGATCCAAGTGCATCCATAGACAGCTGAAGTGGTGTTCTCGGACTTTCCGTTTCACCCACGCTTGCGGCGATAGTTCCAAAATGAGTGTTCCCTCCTGTGGCATACACAATTCCTTGACCGTGGCCAGACCTCACCAATGTTCCCATGAATGCAATATTGGTCGAGCTGTTGAGCCGTGTGTCTGCGCCAACTGTACCAGCTCCGGCAGAAGCATACGACGGCGATCCAGGAGGTTCAAGATAGCTCGATGCAGCACTAGACATGAAACTAGGAACAATTCTGGCATCCGCCGTTATACGAACTGGCTCGTTCTCTCCAGTCAAATTGGATTCGTCTATCGATAGATCCGAAGCCATCGTTACCCGGATATCTGCCGGTATGCGGTCGCCAGTGGTAAATAAGACCAAATCCCCAGGAACCAACTGCGCTGCCATCACTTTGCTTGAGGTTGCCTCCATTCTCGCTTCCGCATCGTCTGCAGAAGATGCCTCCATAATTCCATCCCTTTCTAACATGCTTCCCTCCTTTGGCGGCCATGTTGGGGTAGTTCTTGTATTTGGCATGCGAAGCTCCCCCCTGATTAGATGGGCATGATTGGGAACCAGGTGGTTTAGAGCCGCAATCGATTTCTCCGACCTGTATTCTTGTAAAAATCCGACCGAAACTACGATTGTAACAGCCACAGCAATACTGATCGCATCATCTTTGTTTCCAACGATTACTGATGCGCCCGCTGAACATAATAGAAGCAAGATCAGAGGTTCCTGGAATTGTTTTAAGAACCGCAGCCAAATCGGTTCTGGCTCGGCATGGGGCAGTTCGTTCGGCCCTAGATCATGTAATCGAGAGAGGGCCTCCGCCGGGGACAGACCAGTTGTAAGAGAAGTTTGCAGTCGTTCTGCAGTCTGGCTAGGGGTGAGGCTCGAATACTCATCCGCGATCGACTGTGAACGATTAGCAAGCAATACTTCGCAACAAATCATTTTCATGGCATGCCTTAGCGACCGAGGAAGTAGTTCTAGCATGCCCATTCCGTGATCTTGATGTTTCTCTTGATACTGGTCGGCTGGAAGGCTCTGAGCTCACACCCTGAAGGGTTGGGATATTTGTCAATGGTAACAAATTCCCTTCACTTGGGCTGGCAGACCGAGTTATCCGTGGAAACCCCATTATCTCCCTATATTCCTGATCTCTCTCCCCCTTTCACGAAACGAGCAGCAAGATACGCTGTCGTTGGCTTGCCTTGCGAATATAGCATGCGGTTTTCGGCAATTGATCGTTGTGCTGAGTCTGTAGAATATCTGGAGTTGGCTGTAGTAACACCGGAGGTTCGCTGCAATCTAGTAGCAGGAGTCGCACATACAGAGATGCCAGAGAATTGTTGCAACGGTTCTTGTAGAACTCTGAACGAACTACGTGTCTGACTGCGCTATGGCGACTGCCCTGGCTTCAGACTTCTGGTGGACGTACCCCTGTGAAGTGGATTCCGTTCCAGATCCTGGCGGGCCTTGACGGGTACTTGGGAGATTACATAAACACTGGTCCTCTCGAGCTTGTGTGATCCTTCGAAGAGAAATATGAAAGGTCAACGGGAAGGGGAAAGAGGATATTAAAGTAAGGTCACAACTCCATAAGATCCTTCAAAAAGATTGAAAGAGACCAAAGCATGCATTCCTCACTTTCTCGTCTTGAAACAATAATTTTGCAGTTGAACAATTCAGAGTCACATGACCATGGCAGTTACATGCCTCGATTCCCAGGCTGCAGCGCTGGGGCCAAGGCCTGCGCCAAGGACATTGCCAAATTCCCAGCCATCTCCTGGCAGCTCATCCATCATTTTCCCTCCCCACCACCACCACTCGCAGACAGACCACCCCCATAACATCACAACCCATTCACTCGAGCAGTGCTAAAACCGTCGCCATCGCAATCGCCTCATCGTCGCATCGCCTTTACTTGCTGCGCGCAGCTACCCATTGCTTCATTTCAGCGCGTTGTTGGCGCTTTGCGTTCGAGTCCAAGTACCCTGGAAGACGCGGTCGGCAGAGGTTACCATAAACACAACAAACACGTCGTTTGCAGCATCTCGATCGCAGCCACAACAACCACAACAACGTTGACTCGCCGCAAGGCGCATCGTCAATAACTTCGACCTCCCAATTCTATCACCTCCATATATTCGCGATGTTTTATTCAGAGACTCTCCTGTCAAAGACAGGTCCCTTGGCGCGCGTATGGCTCTCCTCGAACATGGAGCGCAAGCTCTCGAAAACACACGTTCTTCAAGAGAACGTCAAGAGTAGTGTGGATGCTATCATTGCTCCTAATCAGGCGCCTATGGCTTTGCGTTTGAGTGGAAATCTATTGCTAGGAGTGGCGAGAATCTACAGTCGAAAAGCGCGTTATTTGCTTGATGACTGCAATGAAGCTCTGCTCAAGATCAAGATGGTACGGTGCTACTTACAATCATAATTATGCGCGCGCTGACATTTCCTAGGCTTTTCGCCTCTCAAGTAACAACGACATCCCCGCCGGCTTACATATGCCTTCCCGAGATGCGCTCATGCTTCCCGATGTTTTAACCGAAGGAGACAACCTCGAGATGCCCCCCATGCCAGATGCCTCATTTCTCTTCTCACAGATAGACGACAACATTGCTCTTCCCCGTAAGCGTAGGGCTGGAAGCCGAGATATCAACCTCCAAGAAGATTTTACAACAAGTCAGTTCTTGCCGCAAAGTATCGAGAACACCGATGAAGATCAATTGGAGATTATGGATGATGTAGATCTGGGAATCGATTTCCTTGCAGGTCTTGACGATTTCAATCCACCAAAGACTATTGATGAGAGTATCGAAATTGGTCGAGATGCGCCTGCTCCCAGAGAAGCCGAGGATGACCTGATCAGCGAAGTGGAACTTGCAATTCCAACAAAGGAAGTCGACATTGAAGAACGTGACACCACACTTAATCTCGGATACGAGCACGATGACGATCAAATCCGAATGGGAGATGATGATGGTGATGTTGATATGTTCAATGCAGATATCTCTGACTTCCCAGCTGCGCCCATCATCCGCCCAGGGAGGATCTCCGAATCGCCTCTTTCTGATATTGACGAGACCTTTGCACAACAAGTCGAGGCCGAACATATGCGCAACCTAGACTCGCAACTATTTCAGCCGGAGGAAGAGGAAGAAGTGGAGGAAACCATCATCGCTGCCCCTCACCGAGCCAGAAAGCAAAAGGTCCTTGTCCCAGATACCACTCTTCAATTATCAAATGCAGCCATCAAGCAAGCGTCGGCCGATCGCTCCAAGGTCACACAGCCACAAACATCTCTTCCTCGCGATCCAATCCTTCTTTCTCTTCTAGAAATGCAAAGAACTGGCGGCTTTGTCTCTGGTGTCATGGGTGACAGCCGAAGCGCCGGATGGGCTCCAGAACTCCGAGGCATGCTCTCCATTGATGCAGTCCGCCGAGCTGGTGAGCTCAAACGCAAACGTGACAGCGGCATTGCCGATATGGACAGTGCAAACGAAGAGGAGCAAAGCCAAGGCCCTTCTAAATCCCCACGTCTTGATCTCGGCGAAGAAGAAGACGATGTTGCCGCTGGCTTGGGAGATAACCTCAACGAGACTACCATTGGCCCTGATGCCACCATTATTGAAATGCCAGGCAACGACGATGACGATGCTTTCAACCCCCCAATGGACGACGAAGAGACTTTTGCAGCAGTCTCTTCACCAGCTGGCCCCAACTTCGATGAGACTACGGCACCTCTTGTGCACCCTGCGGATAGTGGCCCTGTCTCTCTAGGCACTAAACACGCCGTACACCTCCTCCGTGACCAATTCGGTGACGAAGCCGCAAACTCACCAAACAAGCGCCGCAACGCATCAGTACTTTTCCAAGACCTCCTCCCAGAAGCCACAACTACCCGTGCCGATGCTACCAAGATGTTTTTTGAAGTCTTGGTCCTTGCTACCAAGGACGCGGTGAAAGTTGAGCAACAGGAAGGCTTGCTAGGTGGTCCGATTAGAGTGAGAGGCAAGCGCGGTTTGTGGGGTGACTGGGCAGAGAGGGAAGCTGGCGGCGAGATTGCCGCAGAGGAAGAAATTTCGGGTGGACCAAGTCACAGGTTAGAGCAGAGCATGGCTGTGTCCGTTTCTGCTTGATCTGTGTTTTCCATTCTCATTACCACGACATCACGCTCTTAATCACCTTCACACCGTAGCCATTTCACACATCCACAGCCATGCTACTACGTCACTTTTCCAAAGCAGCTGAAACTATCGAGGAAACGAAAGCGACCAAAGGCGAAACAAAGCAAAAAGAAGCGAAAGTTTGTATAAGTATATCCGCCTCGGTCTCAAAATATTCGTCAATATTATCTATATCTTGGGCATACCGATATGCTCGCCTGTTGGACTACTACCCACCATCACGAATGCAAAGGAGAAAGCGGCGTTATTATGATTTCCATTTTCATTTTCGGAACTTATTGATTGGAGTGCGGAAGGAAGGGAGCGGCGTAGGTGGAGTTTTTTCCTTTTACTCTCTAACTTGCTTGCTTGATTGCTTGCATAAAACTTATTTGCAGCTGGGTTCTGGGTTGGTGGGTGGCTTGGGTTGACTTGAAGAGGAAAAGAAGGGTTCTTAACTTGAAATCGCTTTATTTTTATCATCTCCTTTTACTGATGCTGTCGATGTTATAGTTGGGGCGGGAATGAGAATCTGATTCTCGTCCTCGACAACGACGAAAAATGAGAAGTGCCGCGTCGCGGAAGAGAGGAGCATTACGCATGTGGATGAAGTGAGGATGGAGGGCTTTCCCACAAAATGCACATACATGAAGCCGCAGGAAGGACAGAAGCGATCGCAGTCGTGAAGATAGGAGACGGGATCGTGCAGTACATAGCTGGATACCAACAATTCAATTTTAACTCCAACTCGACATCTCCATCTCGCATCTACGTAATCTCATCCTTATTTCTCATGTATTTTTGTCTCGTTCTCATGATCGAGCGAACAAGATTCTTCTAAACCCACGTAAAAAGTGTACCCCTGTTAATTTGTGACAATCTATAAAAGAAAGTCTTTCAACAGGTCCCAGACCAAACTATGAGATTGAAAAGACTTCTCAGGACTGTAGTAGCGAGACCTCAAGTGACAAGAAAAAACAAACTCCGATAAAAAGATCAAAAAAACATCAAAAGAAGTTCCTTACCTGAGTCGAACAAGTGACCTTGGGAATTGCAATCCCACGCTCTAAACCAACTGAGCTAAAGGAACAATATTTTCTTGTGTGCGATGCAGCTTGATCCAGCTTAACATATAACAGTTCAACAAGAGCTTGCAGAAAATTTTAGGGAAGGTAGGATGGGGAAAATTGGGTTGAAGTTTGGGACGAGAGATGGGAGGGGGACGGCTGGATGGGTTTCGGAGATTCTGTGGTGACTGAATGTGAGGTGAGAATAGTGGAGAGAAGGAAAGGAGGAAGGAAGGAAGGAAGGGATGAGAGATTCAAGAGGAAGTTCATCGTAGAGACAAAAAGGGTAATTGGGAATAATCGATTTTGTATCGGCATACTGTAAGAGTGGGAGGGAGCATGGAGAAAAGTGGATGGATGGGGTGGACAGGAAGAAGCGAGGAAGTTATTGCAAGAACATTGATGCCAACCTGATTTCATTCTTTGTGGGAGGAGATGTGTTCGAAGGGACTTGGAACTGGTATCTATAACTTAAAACTTTAGAGGGTAGGAATTGTTTTACTGGAATTTGGGGGACTCTTATAATTGCGAGATTCATATTATGGTGGGTTGGGCTGGGTTGTACTTTGTGGTGAGGAAAGTAAGGTTAACCATTCTAAATTGAAAGAGAGGAATATTTTAGTTTTTATAACGGAAATTTCCTCTTCTCGTCGAGCAATGACATCCTTTTCGTCAAAAGAGAAGAGATTCCATGGATTTTGAGGGTAGCTTTGAGAATCTGCATATTTTCAATACTAGAAAATGAGTATGGATAGAAATGCCTGCCTGCCAGCCACCCGCATCGTCTCGTCCATGTTCACGTCCATATCATGTGCTTCTTCTTTTCCGTTTCAAGTTTAGAGGATAGTTATCTTTCTCCTGTATGCAAACAATACTATCCAGTCTCGGCCGGCATCCATTGATTATCAAAGACTTTAATCCTCAGTGACGGGACCAAAAACCAAGCCCACCTCTCCTAGTACACTCTTCCGGTGAAGAACCAAAACAAGTCGCCCATTTGCAAATTTGGAGCCGAAAGTTTTATCAAACTCTGTGAAATGTAGAATTGTCAAGTGTTCAGCTCCACAACCAAAATTATCAGGCTGGATGCTGTTGTGTCGGGTCGAATTCTGGACACTCGACGAACTGGTTATCATGGGACTTAAATTTGAGTCTTACTCTATTTGAATGGCATTCACGTCATTTAAATAGCTTCTGCAATGAAGCCCGGTATTGCAGTTGAAAATTCGTAGGATGGGCTTTCTTGCACGTATCAAATTATGGCCTTGGGTCGAATTATGCAGACGTAATGTAGATTTTTCCCCCAAGTATTTTTCAGGTCTTGTAAGCCGTAACCATGCAATGAGCACACCTATTGTGTTGACACATTTCGCATTGAGAGTTGTGTAGCAGATGCATTCCGGCATTGCCACATTGACAGCATGCCCAGGAGTAGGTTTTCCGAGCCTTTTTGCCCCCTCTTCTGACCGTTGCAACATTTGACAACACAGTTGGAGAAGATGAGCCTGGAGTATTACTTGCAGGCTCTTGAGGGATAACACCAACAGACTTGCTTAAAGCCTTTTCTGTGGGTAGTTGGGGCTGTGTGTTACCTTCTTGCATACCAGACTCGTCAGGCTGCCCACCTTCAGATATCATTTCTCCCGCTGTAGATCCGAACTGCCCCAATTTGGTGACATCTGCATCAAACACTTGCCGTTCTTCCCGAGAATCAACGTTAGATGGTGATTCATCTTTCTTCGAATCTCTACTATGGATAGGAGGATCCGGAAGCTCGTCTTCTACGGAATTGTCGGACATGTCCCCATCATCTTTTAACTCATCACCCTCCAGGCTATCATCGGCATTGCTCTGAGGAAGCGCAAATAGGGCAATTTGTTCCATATGTCTCCCCAAATGGCGACGAAATTGCTTTGGTTGAGCGTGAATTTTCTCACTCTCAAGTAGAGGCGACTTTGGATGGCGGCTTGCATGTTTTCGTCGTAGGTCTTCCTCCCAGTCGTTACATAGATAACAGGCCGTGGCAGAGATTCTTTCAACTTGTTGTTCACTTTGTATGAGTAATGAATTTAGAGAAGAATCGTCGAGAATTGATTGATGAAGAGCTTGTGTGTGACTGATGAACAGTTGTGGATTCGGAAACGCATCGATCTCGCAAAATTGGCAAGACCACTCTCTTCTGTGGACTTTGAGCTCATGATTAAACCATTCGTTCCGACTTCTGAACATCAGCATTGCGCATCCCTCGAAGGTACAGACATAGGGTTTTAGATCGCTGAAGACATGTTTCCTGTGGAGAGAGTCAACCGCTGGAGTAACAGAGTGGCTGAAAAAGTCTTACTTCCAAGCAGCTTTGTTTTGTACTATTTGTTCCGTAAAGCAGTAAGGACACTGAAAAGGCTCTCCGTAAACAAATTCAACATCAGGAAACGCAAATTTCGGCGGTGGGGGAACGGTCAAACGAGTCGGAGCACCATCATTCCCGAACACGGTAGGATCGTATGAAGTAATGGAACCAACTGATTCTGCTGCAGGAATTGAGCTTGAAGCAGCTTGAACAAGCGCGTCGTTCCCAACAAAGGTTGTGGCCTTGGTCGAGGCAATGATTGTCATCTCATATTTTTCTGGTGGTATCGCAGTCTCTTGCTCGGCTGTCATCTTCTCATGGTGCTCAACTCGATATCTTAAAAATTGTCGACGTCTCGTGATAGTTGTCCCTAGCCGATCTAGAAGCCAAGGTTGGCTGTTTCGTGCAGATCCATACTTGTCTTTCATGTGCCCAATATCAGGGTTTGCACTCCAAGTAGTAAATCTTGATGCTGCTTTGATATAGTCATCTCTCCTTGGGGAGTTTCGAATGATAATTGACAGTTTCATGAGACTGGAGACGGATGTAGTTATAGCTTTAGATAGCTCTTGGAGAATCGACGTCTCATTTCTGTTGTTCTCTTTTTCGTCTCGGCTTGAGTATTTGGAATCGCCGTCACTACTGGAATCACTGGAATCGATAAGACTCCAAACCAGATTCTCCTTCTGCCCCGAAATAATCAAAGATACTATTCCATGTAAGAAAATCTCTGAATGAAGTAGCGCAAATCTCTTACCCGTTGTCAAATATTCTTGGAGATCTACCAAAACCTGGATTATTCTCGTAAAGATGCTAGGAGCCTCTTTTAATCTCGAGTCTAAAGAAGTCCGAGATGTGCTCACATGAAATGCTGCAATACTTGTGCCCCAGGCTCTGAATCTTGCCCGAGAGTCCTCAATCGCGACTTTTGTGATCTGCTTATCGATACCTGTCGGTAATTGTAAGACTTGAGGGGCAGAAACTGGATCCAGAAGAGTGGAAAGCTCAGCGAACAATTCAAGGCATTTCTTAGCCTCAAAGGATATCGTGGAAGCAGCCATCTCTTGCACAGGCTCAAAGGCTGTCGCTCGAAGCCTCTTACCGTAGTAACAACCTGTTGAGTAGCGCTGCGAATTCTTCGAGGATTAGATTAGTGCCGTGGTGGATAAGTGTTAGATGGGTCAAAATCGGGCAGTTTCTAAGTTCTTGATCGAGGCCTCACAACATTCATCTCATTGTTGGTCATAGAGTAGACCACTGTTTCGATTGTTTGTGGAGAATATCTGTCCAGGTCAGCCTTAAATTGTTACTGTATGGCAAGATTGATGAATCGGCGTCTGTATAGCCAGTAATATGCCGCCATTTCCATGCAGCATCCCCTCTTCATACTCGGCGGCGTTTTGGCCATGAGGCTGGAATTAGAGGAGATGCTACGACAACAACCTCATCCATCAAACTTTCACTATCATCCCTCTGACACTCTTTGGAGTGTTGTAGAGTACCCACGAATATGTCTGGATTTGAGGTCGCCGGGGTCATACTCGGTGGTCTCCCGATTCTGTTCAAGGTTGCTGAGTCGTACAAGAAAGGCTTTGAACCCCTGCTCAAATGGCATCGATATGAGCTCGAATTCCGCACCTTCGTCCAAAATGTCGATATAGAGACGCAAATGTTTCAAGCTGTTGTAAAACGTCTCCTCCAGTATACAGATCTCCTGGAAGAGGAGAAGACGAGGCTTCTGAAGGGCGAAGATCTTGATGGATGGTGTCAGGCCAAAACCGTGAATGGATTAAAACACAGACTCGGGGGTTCTTTTGATGCTTGTAAAAATCTGTTAAAGATGTTGGAGATTGATCTTGTCAGATTGCAAAAGATATTGTCGTTGAAGGATGGGAGTGTAAGTTAAAGAACGAGCAACCAACATTGATTTAGACTGGCCACGCTAACGTCGCTTCCTCACCCAAGGTGGACTGGGCTCGGCCAGGTGAGGATAAATGGCACTATCAAAGAAAGAGGATTGCCCATTCGTTCAGCAAAAAGGGCACAGAGACAATTGTTTCCCTCAGCAGTAACATAACACGCCTGCGGGGCCTTCTGGATGCCCTTGACGACAGTGTTGGAACTGCCGGAAAATTAGAGCGACGCAAGACGACTTCTAATGACACTACTTTGGCAAAAATATTTGAGTGCATCAGAAGACAGGCATTTAGCCTACACGCCGCGCTTAAAAATGGATGGAACTGTACTTGTACCATTCCTCACTTGACCTCTCTCCAGCTTCAGCGACGCGTGACGGGAGAATGGTCGTCTCAGTTTGTCTTGACATTTCTTTCATCATCAGATTCACAAGCTAAACGGGACAAAAAAAGATTTTCTGTAGCTGCCAAACAGACGCAGGCAGTCGATATGGCTGTAACAATACCACTTATATCGGCTCCTGTTCCTGATGGGTATCTCAATAAACTCATGTCAAATGTTGAGATTTCAAATCCGCAAAAGGATGATCTATCATTTTATAATGAAATGGATTTTCCCTCCAGGTCATCTCAGCCACGGAAATCAGCGTTCGGTGCCTTTAAAACGGCATTAAAACGCTCTTTCAGCGCGAAAGATGCCCGGGCTAGCTCTCTGCCAACCAGTCCAGGATCCAATTGTCCAAGGTAAGTACAGCCAATACCTTATACATTCTTGAACTAACTGCATGATAAAGCGCCTCTAAAAAACGAAAAAAGGTCGGCTGGAGTTTGCAATCACCGTCTGGACTTCAAGCGGCTCTGGTGCAGCATTCAGACTCAACTCCGAACCTCCCACCTATTCCGTCCTCAGATCTCTCAGTTTCGGGTGAGACATCTGAAGAATTACCACATATAACAGATCTCTGTTCAGCTCTGGCAAATTTTGATCTGACAAGTCCATGCCTTGGCTACCTCACTTGCCCAGAAAATAATCGACACGAATTTCTGTCTCTCAGAACCCCACATCAACACTCATCGCCAACACAAGAAGTTGTTTCTCTTGAAACGCTTTTAAATAAAAAAGTCTCCAATCTTAGATTGACGCGTAAACAACAATATAGACTAACCGTCATTATCGCTTCATCTCTGTTACAGTTGCAGGCCACTCCGTGGCTGACTGGTAAACTCGAAAAGAAAGATATCTTCTTCGAATATTCCGGCTCCGAAGTCTTTGCGGAACAACCATACATTACACACGCTTTCCCGTATACTGCACCTCAATCGTCTTCCTCACTCCCAACAATCCGTTCCGCTACACGTGCTAGTGTGGTTCAGCTCGGTGGTAAGTTGGACTTAACAAATTGAGATATTGTTGGATAATCTTTTCGCAAAATCGTTTGAAGGCACAATACTTTTTACTGATTATTCTCGACGTTCGCAGTGCCAAAGCTAACATTAATTCTCCACAGTTCTTCTCCTCGAACTCTGCTTTGGTGTCCCCATCGAATCCAAAACCCACCTTCGTGACCAATACCTCAACAATGGTCTCGCAAATCATTCTACCGACTTTCTTACCGCCCGAGAATGGCTTTTAGAGGTTGAAGAAGAGATGGGTAGTGGCTTTTACGAAGCCATAGAATGCTGTATTGGTACTAACGGGAAGGCAGATTGGCGAGACGTGAGTTTTATGCAGGCAATTTATGACGGTGTCATTGATCCATTGGAAAACATGCTCAGGGATTGCGGGTGGGCTGATGGTTTATGTTAAAGATAATTATGTTTGTAATAACGAAGAAATGAATAATGAGAAATGTCAGTTCAAGTTAAGCGCAAACTACACATAGAAAAACCAAATACGAAACGCCAAACATCGCTTTTGCTAGATACTACTTAGAATTCCGCCACTTAAATACGTACCCCTTTTCACTTCCATCACACACAGCCGTATCATCACCTCTGTCTCGAAGCCAAAATGACCGGTTGCCTCCTCTGCTCCAACAACTCCCTCCTCTTCTCATCAATCAACACAATCGCCCTCTCAACACCCAGCTGCCGCCCCCACATTGACTGCTGCAATCCAACTTCATAAATTCCCTCCACCCCAGCCAGTATCTCCTCTGTTGCAACCCCCGGCTCTATAATCTCAACACGCCAATCCTCCAAAAAATGCAAATCATCCATCCACCTCAGCCTGTTCGCCTCCCAGGAATTCCGAGAGGCACCGTAATTGGTGACGATAATTCTCTTCCTGTCTTCAAATCTTGCTAGAAAAATGACCTCGGACTCCCTCCATTCATCGACTTTCTGCTTGGGCTGGAAGTCAATGTCCTGATAGTATGCTTTTTCGTCGTCTTCCCATTTCTTTGTGCCGACGAGACCTAGCACTCTCTTCCCCTTTTCTCCTTTGATGGGTGCAGGAATTGTCACAAAGCCTACTCGAAGACCTCTGTCGTGTAACCAGTCATGAATTCGAACATGACATTCCAATCCCCATCTCACATCTCCCTTTTTCGATCGTTGGGTGCCTGCGAAAAGTCCCGTGGGACCGTAGATCGAGAAATGAATTCCATACAGTGTTCTGTTCGTGAGACCGAGACAAAGTGAATCGACTTGGCTTAATGAACGATGGATTTGGGATTGCAACTCCGTGGGGAGATTGACGATGTTCGGTTTGACCATAGTTTCGGCTGTAGAGGGAGGCTGTGGAGGAGGGGGAGATTGAGTGCGGGGACGTATGGGGAGCATGGCTGATTTATATATCTTGTATTGGAAGATTGCGTACTTTTTGGGTCTGTAAGTCGAGTCTTTTGAGAGTTCTAAGGGTTTGGATGCTTGGGTACTGTATCGGATGTTGAGATGACTCGATATTGAGGTCATGAGAAGGAGGTTAGGAAGCCTGATGAGTCATCCACGCCCTAGCATCCGTCATGAAAAGAAGGCCCTAGTAAGTTTGAAAGCGTGTTTGTGGTTTATTTATCGTCTAGAAACGGTAATAGATCTCGAATCTAGAGTTGACACAGGGAATGTAGCGAGTCTTTATTCAAACATGTATGGATCAATTGCTGGTACAGAATTGCAGTTTTTGGCTTTGGCGGGGTTACAGTACTGAATGTACTTTGGCGGGGTAATCAAGTGACAAACATGTGGTACCCCCACAATACAAAAATTCAACTCAGCAGATATCTTCTATTTTGATTCCACGGAAAGTTCTAAATGGAGTTTCAAATTATGCTAGCTCTTCAAACGTCCAAATTTTCACCAGAGTATCATGGGATGGTAAGTTATCACGCGAGACAGGCAGCACAGGCAGCACAACCTCACCTACTTCGTGATACCTGCAATCTGTTTGTTTGCTAAATAATAAAAGTTAGTTTCTTTAAATTGTATGTTACCTTGTCACTTACTTCCGTTAACAGAAATACGTTTTCTCGTTAACAATTCGAAAGTCCGAAAGCTCACCCTCGCTAGTATTCTAAGCGAAGTAAGTGTGAGAGGAAGGAGACACAGGGCAACGTACGTAGATAGGAAGGAACGGAACGGACGGAGAGAACAACGTTGAACAGACATATTTCAATCACACATATACACAGAATTGTACACTTTTTGCCACTCATTGTAGATATGTGATACGAAGCGTCCTCCCCATAGGCAGTGTATACATGACAACTAATCCAGCTCAAATGATCCGAAGAACATGATGGTACCGTTTAAGTGTTCTTAATAGACTAGATTATTGATTTAATGATGTTTGTCTTCTCATCATTCGAGCGAGCACTTGACCCATAGAATTGAAGTTTCTGGCACACCATCAGGAAGATACCAAAGAGGACAAACTTCTTTTGCTATGTCGCAGTGTATATAACAGAGGCTTTGAACTAATATCAATGACAAAAATCAACAATTTTCATGTCCTTCATTCTGGACATAGTTCAAAAACGTTTCGCCTCATTTGACATCTTTCACTCAACCACTTTTCATCGTAGATATACGTCTTCCTCTCGAAATCACAATAACTATCAACTTCTGATTATCAAATTTCAAATTTCAGTAAAATCCATCCGAAGTATTTCTTTCAGCTTCTTCAACTTGAATGTCACCCAATCCATCGAGAACAACATACGGTTGGATCTCTCCTTAATTGAACTCTTGCGTTTAACCGAGTGAACTCAAAACCCACAACCCATCCACATGAGAACAACCGAGCGAGTGAGACCTCAAGAGACATACGTAAAGAAGCCCAAGTTAATGGATTACAAGGAAATCATCTGGTACAACATCTCTGCTTGCGAACCACTCATCTTGAAAATTCTTGCCTTTATCACCTCCACTATCAAAGACTCCCGCGATGATGCAGGAGTCAATGGTTCTTGACAATACTTATTTTTAACAGATTAAGTACCCATGGAAGAAAGAACTCTACCATCAGAGATTCGCTATCAAGTCGCGAGTCCACAGCTAGACATGCCTCGCCAAGAATCTACCCCATGGGAGTGACTATACCAAGCAATACATGAGGGAGCCAGAATTAGAAGAGGCTGTGACACCTGGTGATGGATTTGTAGTTGGAAGTCTTATTCGAGGTTGAGACATTGGATGCGCATATTTAATCTCTCGGATAAGACGTCCGTGATTGAGGCAAGGTAATTGAATTGGACACAGTGATTGTCGGAGAGTTGATACACTCAGTTGGCTAGATTAGAAGGATAAATTATAAGCCATAAGTCATACTGGGAGGGGATACACAAAATGTTCTGTGCAGTGTCAGACTTAAAATAACGGAAGGTGGAGGAGTACGAAGAGGAAATTTTAGCGAGAGGGTTGATCAATAGAAATTTTTGTTTGCCTGAGAACAAACACTTATTCCTTGCTGAATCCAGATCCAGTCCTGAAATTTTCTTTAAGCACAATTGTAAGGAAGCTGAGTTGATTCAAATTTAAGGGGTATATATAATCTTAGTTCATGAACGCGTCCGAAGCTCTTGGTCTCCCATCTTTTTGAGAGTCAACAATATATTTCAAAAGCTAACAGCTCCAATCACCTGAGACACTATCGCTGTCAACAAGTTGTGAACACAAAAATGCTGTATTTCCAACATTATCTTCAATCGCAGATTACGGTCTCTGTGTCACTCACTCGACAAAATCAACATCTGAGTTGTCCCGGCAAGTAGAGAAAACTTCAACAACCTCATCGTCGGCCTGGCCATTGACCTTCCACCTTCTTCTCCTTCGGCAGAGCAACGAGATTCACCTTGAACCATTCTGAAACCAAATCGCGAGGCTTCAAGATCGACAGTCACGTCGCAAAATTAACCATCAGACGTGTCCACAAAAAGGTGCTCATGATCAGCGAAGGGCAGATGTTCCTCATCCTCGACGTCCACCATGCACAAGCTACACCAGCGCACCACATCTTCAACCGCGATTCCATCTTCTCAACACACACCAAGTCCCTTCAAGCATACAAATTTCTCTCTTGTCAAGAAACAATACATACTTGAAACAAACAGTGTCCAGCAACATGGAACAAGCACGCGAGGACACCGTTGAGGTGCCAAGCGCAGCAGCACCTACCGAGTCCATCGAGGCAAATGTCACAGCCACTACCAACCTAACAACCACTACCCTAGAAAATGCGCTCATGAACCAAGGTAACCTCAAAAATGGTCCAGTTACCACCAATGTAGCCTCCAATGGCGCGGTTATGAGAAAAGGGGGGATTTCTCCGCAAAGCTATCGTTACCGAGAAGAGCTCGGCCTTGGCACACCAGACTCTCCAACCGTAAGTATACGTATGCCCAACAAGCGGAGCTCTAAAGTTTGAGATCAATCCCTAAATAACCTCTCATTAGATCGCTTGGCTCATCCCAGCCGAAACGAACCCAGCCATCATCACCGAATGTGATGAAATTCTCAGAGCACTTGGCCCGGCTCTTGGAACCTGTGTGAATCTACTCCGGTATGTTAGCCTCCCCTTACCATTGAGCGATGCCTTACACTATTGATCCCGTGTTGCGAGTCCAAATTCATCGCCAAGCACTCGCTAAGGAGTATGCCGCAGACACATTCCTCACAATACCACCCGCGAAACTGATCATGACCGCCGAGTATGGCGTTTCCGTACCGACTATCACATAACTTGGTACGGCCGGTTTCCTGATGGAAAGTGGCTACAAGGCGATATCCACATCGTCTACGAGGAAGGTGGAAGGTGGCGGTTCATGGAGGATCGCGAGAGAATGGATCCAGAGGGAAGAGGGCTGGAGACTTGGGACCTCCCAATAACTCCGACATCTAGAAGACCGCTTGTGAGGGGTGGGCGTCGCCTCGACGCTCTTATGGACGAGAGACCTATTCCTCGGGAAATATGGCCAGATACTGGTGCACCAACCCGATATTATGGCGTCAACCCACGGCGCGGGATTACAGGAACCTTGGTGACCGTTGATAGGAATCGACGACCTATCGCCAACCAGATCCACAGGGTAGAGCCAGCCCGATCCGAAAAAGCCCAAGCTCGCAGAGGCCGAGGGCGAGCCAACCAAGCAACTAGTCATGCTGTACAAAGAGCAGCTCCTTCTCTTCCTTTTGCTGCTGGAGTTAATGGGGTGGTAGACCAAGCCAGGATCGAGACTGCTGGTGATGTTGAAGGAGAGAAGGTTTCTGTGACTTGGAGAGAAATCGCAAAAAAAACAGGCTTAACAAGCCCACCACAACCAGATGGGGGTAGAGAGAATCGAGGTCAGGCCGTGGTTGATAGGGGAGGATGGGGCAGGGCCCGTGAAAGAGATGGTGGAGATGCTAGTAACCAGGGAACTGAACAACAAGAGCCTGCTGTCAGAACTGTGGCGAACGAAACCTGGGAAAACGCCATTACGGCACGAGGTGGTTGGGATGATGCTAAACCAGCGCTCAGAAGAGCAACCGATGCCGATGCCGATGGGTTTATGGAGATTGTCGGTCGTAACAATAGAAAGAAAAGTTGGTAGTCCTGGCCCATAGACAGTAATCAGAATTTGTTTTGAAGATTTCAAATAGTTTAAATATGCGTATTCAGAGTAAAGTGACTTACGCAAACGCAAATTTCAATCCTCGACAAGTTGCGCTAATAAACTACTGATTATCACCTTTGCTTGGGCACTTTGTATCGAGAACATGTTTGTTCTATCTTCTTGACGAAAGTGCGAGGGATCTGATATCGAGACATGTCGAACAAAGGAAAGAGTAATCGACTCCACCTTCTTGTCGCTTCTATTTTCAAGAATGAATTGTACCTAGATCCATTTGATCTTTCTCCATTAGCCATCTGTCAAGAATAGAAGGGCAGGTACGTGAAAAGAACCTTCCCGAAGCAGTTCATGAACAAAGACTTCATCCCTTCTTCTACGGCCACACAATCTTCTAATTTTGACATCAACTTATTCCCAGATGGATGAATGCTGATATAGGTTTGAGTGTTCTTGTCTGACAGTTGCGTCTAATATTCGGTTGCTGGTAGGTATGTACCGTTTTTATTCCGTGGCCAGGATCGTTGTTTGGGTCGCAGATTTGAGTGGTTTCGGTTTGTGTTTGTGATTCTGTTAGATGGGGCCGAGAATTAGCAGTTCTAGTCGGTCTAGTGTTAAGAGCCAGCGACGAGGTTTGTGATCCTGAGACAAGTGGTTGCAGGGGTTTAATTGTTTGCGAAAGTATTCCTTGCGCTTGAAAAAGAACCTTTTCAAGCCAAAGAAAATCTAGAACAGTGAGCAAATCGTAGAAAGATGTCAGATTCAATTTTCCTACCTTTGCCAAAATAGAGTAATGAATGGCAAAGCCCCGCAGCAGAAGAATGGTGACCTGGCCGAAACCCCATTGCTCATCTTGGTTGGTATCACCAGGAGCCTTCCGAATATCTTTTCTGAGGTTATAAAGATATGCAACGATCATAGAGTAAGGAAATGCCCAAACCGCCGTACCTGGGATAACGAAGACAATGACAATAAATTGAAGTGACATCGCCTTAAAGTACCGCGCTGCTACTCGTCTGTAGACAGACATAGGCCCAGGGAAGGCCAAGCACAATAAATGCCACGACAAATAAAGGAAATTCTTCTTCAAAGGTTTGTCAAACTTACAAACCCCCACGAGAACAATTGGCGTGAATCCTTCTTACAGTAGTGACGAAGGGAGTTGAGAATTCTGCCATGCGATGTGTAAAACCGATCAATGGTCACAGAAACACCGTAAAATAGATCTACAAGAAGCAAATTGAATATGAGAATTCTAACTTGTCGGCGGCCAAACTCGAATAACATCAATGAGGGGGCAATGACTACTGAGCTGACGACTAATTGGTATTTGCAGAGCAATGCGACGAAAGAGAGCTCGACAAGCGGAGGGACTATCGACTTCTGATCACGCATGCGAGCAAGATTGAAATTAAGACGAAAATAGATGCCTGGGTAATGGTGAGGCATATTTTTTCGACCAGAACAAATAGATCTTCGCGGCTTATCATTGAAACGAACAAGTGCAATGGAATGACAAGAAATGCAGCCACCAGAGCAAACCAACAAAGAAATACTGTAGCACCTTGAAAAAATATATGAAATCGTTACCGGTAGCTCACAAGGTTAGAAAGGCCTTCCAACCAAGCCGAAGATTATCAAATGGACAAACCCTATGCCAGGTATGTCCTGATTTCCAAACCCCTATGCAAGCGTGGAAACATTTGGACAAGTCTTAAAAGGCAGGAAAAGATTATATCTCTCAACATTTTGATCAACTCGATTCAACAATGATGCTCTGTCAGTAAAGCGCATGGAACCACGGCGTTGTACCCAGATGACGCTGGTGCTAAAGCTGTGATGACTGAGCCGGATGTCGCAATTCTTGCAAGGAACCTCATGAGAAGCGAAAGGCAGAAAATCAATTTGGATCGCTGTAATGGTATATTGATCATACTCTAACCGTGGAAGGGAAGAAACTTTTGTGTGGAGAAGATTTCCTGTGTTCAAGGCAAGACATAATAACATTCCTTGGTTGAGAAAATGACTTATGCCATGCATGCCACGTTCGTATCCCTAAATAGACAGAGTGGGCAGGATTTGAAAAAGCACTCACGATGTTTGATTGTTCCAGAGGAGATAAGATCTGACTTTTTGTGGTCGGATTGCTTTCGATTTGACCTGGAATAATGTTGACTGTCTACTCAATCGTTAACTCAAGCCCCAAATCATAGCTGATGATACTCAGGTTTGTGTTAACTTCTAGCATGGATATTGATCAATATCAACAATCTACAATTGATAGCTTCGTAATGGTATGTCAGATCTAACCTGTTGTCATGGAAAGGGGAACCTACCCGTGTTAAACTGTGCTGGAAGGTGTATATATCAGACCGGAGCTGGCGGCTGACTAACTCCTTGGCATCCATTTGTCTTTAGTGCTCCCGCTCCTGTTATGATCGTGAAGGAAGTATCGCTGCTTCAATGAGTTGAACCCGAAATGATGGCCGCATCCTCGAATGGCGTTTGAACCAAAGGCCACCCAATCTAACTTCTTACCTGGCAAGGAGACGAGCTCCTGCGCAAGCAACACGGCCGATGCCACAATTCAACGCGATTTGCTTTTGGGTCATCCTCAACCCCACAAACAACTTTTGATCGGCGAGTAGCGGTACAACGGCGAAGGGGAACAGATAGGAACCGCGGAGAACTTGTCTTGCAATTTTTAATCGTCTTCAAGCCTAACCGAAACTCTGAATTTTTTGATATAAGCAACATGGAGAACTCAAGGACTCCTGACTTCGAGAATGCCCTCCGAGCCTCTCCTCACAAAGTGACAATCCTCTTCGTCGCACAACATGCTGGGACTATCGCCGAGCGCGCGTTTGAAACCGAGACGGGCACATAAACAGTTAACAAGAAGGCATGTTCAGGAAGGAGGTGGCGTTGCTGCGTTACACAAATGGGAACAATATGGCATTCTGCCGCACTACCGGTACTGCTTGCTCTGCTTTCGGCACTGACAAGCGCCAGAAATCGATCTCAAATGCCGAGGCATTGCTGGAAACAGTTTATGTTCGTCGTAAATACCATATTGGGCTTTGCTGTCCGTCTTGCCGGAGTCCGGGGGATGCGAGCCTGGCCCAGGCTCATCATGTTGATAAGCGAGCCGGACTGTTAGTCGCAGAAGTACCCAAGCTTCTGGGTCCTTTCTGTAGATCCCAAAGCTTGTGTTTTGTTTTTTAATCTTGTATTTCTTTTTTGGGGGTTCGGACTGGTGAAGAATATGGCATTCCGCAAGGCTGTCAGTCGACATCTTCAGACTGTTCATAAACTCCAACAGCAGGAAGATGAACTTGAGCGCAGTTCTAAACCTTCTCCAACATGTAAGGATTCTCCCAATGTTTGGATTGAAGATCATCAGAGCCATCAAGTTACCTTTGGATTGGAGAATGGATCAGATGTCTCAAGTTCAGGGTTGATGCAGGTATCGTAATTTGTCGATAACGATGCATCTGTGAAATCTCCTCTTTAGACTCTGCATCTTTTTCTTTTCGGCTTGTCCTCAAATCTCTGGTATCTACTGTGATCAAATTGACATTGTTCGTTGACCAAACTCATGTACCCATGTATTTTTGCTTCTTTTCCTGATGTTTTTCTGAAAGGCAAAATCAAATCACGAAACCTGCACAATTATCTCACGTACCTACCTATTTACTTTTTGGAATTTGGTTACCGCTACCGGTTGCAAAAGTCTTGTTCTACCGAGGTTGTCACATCTGTTAGATGAATGTTGTTTAAAGTAATTGCGGCGACTTGATGTCGCAGAATGCTTGGCTTAGTTTCAAGATCGACGACCTCATTGCATCCCGGGTGAAACCTCGGTTCTCAAGCCAATCGCAACACTCGCGCTCCTCAAACCGGGCACTTTTCTAGAAAAACAACACCAGAACAGAAAAAAAGTCTGAATGTTACCACGGATTCCTAGTGCGAAACCGTCGGAATGTTCGGGGCAGGACACTCATTTCTCTCTGACAACGGTACAGCGACATGGATTATCGTAGGTCTGATCTCTATTTCTCGAGCAATTGATTCGTCTTGAGACGCCATGAAGGGGCAATACGGGTTCGCAAGAAATACTGGTATTCTTCTCACAGAAAGATGTCGCGAAGAAACTTGTATACATAAATGACGGACATTCTCCCCAAATATTGTACTCTTGCATCTATTGAATCATCTCACATCGTCTTCGCATTTATCTTGTTCGACTCCAGCCTCTAAATCACTTCATTCAATTGTCAACACTCTTCTTCAAAATGTTATACAACATCCTCTCTAGTGCCCTCTTGGTCACCCTTGTTGTCGCTGCACCACAAGATATCCAGGCCCGGCAATCAACCAGAGTTGGATCAACTGCAAATGAATTTAAAAACGGCGGCTGCAAGCCTGTTGTCATGTTGTTCGCAAGAGGATCAACTGAGGCTGGAAATATGGTTTGTGCAGTCCTTCACCCTCACTCGTTGCCATAAAACTAACTTCAGAAGGGCACAATCTGTGGACCTCAAACTGCTACAGGACTGAAGCAAAATTTTGGCGCACAAAATGTTGCTATTCAGGTAAACAATAGCTCTCCACTCTTAATCAACCGACCTCGTTAACACAGCACAACAGGGCATCGACTACGCAGCTGGTCTTCAAACCAACTTCCTCCCCGGAGGCGCCGACCCCGTTGGAATCAAGGGAATGGCAGACATGATCAACGCCGTCACATCGCAATGCGGAGCCGACACCACACTCGTCGTAGCGGGCTACAGCCAAGGTGCAGCCGTTGTCCACCGCGCCGTCGAGAACATGCCCGCAGCCACCATGGCAAAGATCGCTGGCGTTGTCACTTTCGGAGACACACAAAACCAGCAAGACAATGGACAGGTTCCCAACTTCCCTCCAGCAAAGACGATGGTCATCTGTGCTCCTGGTGATGCGGTGTGCAAGGGCACATTGACCATCTTGCCACCCCATCTTTCGTATGGAAATCGTGCGGATGATGCGTCGGCTTTCTTGACGCAGATGGTGCAGAATGCTCAGGGTACGAATGGTGCTAAGGGTATTGCTAGCCGTGTTGTGCGTGCGATTGAGGCTGCTTTCGATTAGGGATCTGACGTAGGCAGCGTTAAGATATCTGGCTTTGATGGAGTTCTTTTTTTTTTTTTTTGGAATTTTGAAATTTGTACTGAATACGAAGGCGTGCATGAGTACGCGCTGGTCGCATACCTGGGAATGGGAAATACCACGGGAATTTGGGATGGTGGGATGTGGTGTAATTCGTGCATTTGACAATGATTTTGAACAATTAGTTCCTTCCTCTCGTTAATGTGTGCTTTTCAGCTTCACCATGTGAAGTCCCGTACTGTTACAAAAATGGCGGGTGTTACGTGGGAAGATGTCCAACGGGTTTGCAAGAGAACGACGAGTAGAGCTTTGTTCAAAAATTAATACCTAATATTTGCATCTCGACAGATTACCTGGCTTTGCTTCCTTCATTCTATGCCGTTTAGTTCTTGATGACGTCCTTCTCATCTGCACTGTCAACTTGCCCTTCCACAGGGTCAGTCAATTGGCCTTGTACATTCTTCACCACCAAGTACGCTGGTATGATAGCCAAACCCCACAAACCAAAGTTAATTCCCAAAGCTGTGATCAACTACATCATGTGTTAGTAAGAACAGCCTCACACCAACCTCACATCACACCAGACCACACCAAAACTCAACGAAACAACATACCGGCGTCTTCGTCGAACTAATCCCCGAAGAAATACACTGTCCCGCACTCTCCAACGCCCTAATCGTACTTGTCAACCTAGGCACATCCGCCGGTTCCCTCGCCAAATTCCCCACCAACCAATACCCATAATTATACGTCAGCGCCCAATTGACCTGCCACATAATATAAAGGGCCCAACCGCGTCCAAAACCAGAATCGTCCCAATCCAACGCTGGCTTATGAGCGGAGTATTCTTTCTGGACGATCGTGCCCCAGATCCAACAGCCGCCAATGAGTGCCATCATGAAGATGTAAGTGAAGCGTGCGCGTTGGTTTATGCTGAGTCGGTTCCAGTCGAGGAATGTGCCGAGAAGGAGCGTGGCGAGGATTTGAGCGAGGGCGGAAACGAGGGAGGCGAGGGCGCGGGAGCGGACCGAAAAGTAGAGGGAGAGATAGGAGCTTATATAGGGGAGAGACCAGTTGATGTAGAGGAAGAGGGGGGTGCTGTGATATTGTTAGATCTTCAGAACTCGAAGTGGTTAGAAAATGGGGGCAGAGGTTTACAGAAGAAGGAATTCCTTTCTCAACATGAGACGGCCTAGAGCTTTGAGCTCTTCGAGATCGGAAATTCGTTCGGCGAATTGAACACGAGTGCCATTTCGACGGCGAACCTTTTCGGGTCTAGAGAGAAAAAGAGCGACGGCGGGCCCAAAGCATTCTGATTTCCTTATGTTAGTATGATAATTAGGTTGAAAAAATCGAGGAACTCACGAAGAACTACAAAAACAATATAAGTTCTCCAATCCAACTTTCCGACTCTCCTTCCCTTGGCATTGAAAGCCAGATTGATCACGCCTCCCAAGATTCCGCCACTGTTTCTATAACACAACCAGTAGGCAAGATATTTACCTCTGGTGTGGGCTTCAGGATAGCTGAGCATTATGGCACCTTCAGCGGCCCAGAAAAGACCGGCTGTGATGCCACATGCTGCGGAGCCAAGATAAACGAACCATACGACACCATAGCGGTTGTTGGTGTACAAGGCTGCGGAGTAGATGACATAACCTGTGGTACCAAAGACGAGGGTCTTCTTGAGGCCGAAACGATTGGCTACAATACTACCTGTGAGACATGTGATGGTCATGAGAGAGAATAACAATGCGTTGCCAGCCCTATGTGAGATGCGTTAGCCGGGGTACCACGTGGTTGGGGATAGGAAGTTTGGAATGATGTTTGCCGGACAGGGGTTTGAAGCGGAGTACACACATGATCAAGAATGGTGTTTGTTGACCACCTGCACCAACTGAGTTCATGGCATTCCATAGTCCTGGAGCCGTGAAAGCTGAGATTCCAACGACAGTGGCTTGAAAGAAAACTCCTCTGAACCAGTGGTACTTTACAGTGACTGGCTCTTCAGATATATTATCAGTCGCTACCGAATTTGAACCATCTTTGTTTGCAGCGGGCAATTGAGGCTGGTCATTCCCAGCTTTAGGCCCCACGTCCGTCATGATGCTGGATTGAAGATGAGGAATGTCTTGGAACTGGAAGGAGAGAAGAGGCACGTAGAAAACAAAAGGACAAGTTCAAACCATACCTATCTCTTATATAAAATTCCCATAACAATTAGTTCCAAAATCGGGAAACTTCGCCGAAGTCGGGAATTCCTTCTCCATGGATATGTTGATTTTTGGAGAATTAAACTGCCCTCGCGGACTAATAAATCACGCGATATCTTGGCGCGTACCCAAAACCTTGGATATCTAAGCATTTATCACCGCGAGCGAGATGCAACGAAGTGAGAACTTGTCATGTTCGGGTATTTATCCCCCATCTTTGAGTAATTCGTGGTATTGTTCAGGAACAGTGTGGAGAAATATCTGCTCGCACACAATAAGGGTGCCACTCTGACGCCTTTTCTTAGCGAGCCGCTAACCGGACTTCGTCCCGACAAAACGTATGGATTATGACACCACTTGTTGATTACAGCAATGATTAAATAGAGAACATTATCGTTGATATCAATTGAGCTTTTCAATTACTCGCGCAGAATCTTCAAAATGTCGAATCCAATTTCTTTCCAGGAATTCGCGTTCAATGGCCAGCAAAACACCAAAGACTTGGGATATGAATGGGATGCTCCATTTCCACTGGCTTTAAAGGCAACTTCGTCAACAGGAGAGGTAACCTTGAAAGCTTCGATTGAATCGTTGAAAGAGCTCGCACAATCGGGAAAGATTCAGCAACTTTCGAAACAACATGGTGGAGCAATTTTGATTCGCGGAATTCCCATCAAAACGCCACAGGATTATAGTGAAGTTGCACACGCTTTCGGATTTCGCCCACATGAAGAGGTGGGAAGGCCACCGATGAGGACTGTACTGGCAAAGAACGTGAAGACTGCAAACGAAGGGTAAGATTGGCCTCGAAGTGTTACTAGAAGATCGCAAAGGACTCTGTAGCTAACATATATTTCTAGCCCGCCGTCACTGCCAATCTGGCCACACAATGAGTACGGATGGTCAACTATAAACCCTGCATGGCTTACGTTCTCTGCTCTAAAAATTCCAGAGACAGGCAAGTACAATGCACCTCTATTATATAATTGACAAAGTGATGGGAACTTCCAACTAACCAGTCGTGCATTTAAGGAGGAGAAACACCAATCAACTCAAGCATTGCACTCGCAAACGAGATTAAGCGCCAAGCGCCTGATTTCTACGAACAACTATCAAAGAAGGGCGTGCGATACGTGTATCGATACGGCAAAGAAAATGTTGTTTCAACAACTGGAACCAGCGTTTATGGTGCATATGGTGAACACGTTCTTCCAACAGACGATGAAACCACAGCAAAAGCAAAAATCGAAACCGAAGTGAGAAGACATAGCAACAACTTCGAGTGGAACGATGATGGAAGCTTGACAGTAACGCATATCGTTCCATGTAAGTGGAAACTTGAGCGCGCAAACTAGGGTAGAATCCAGAACTTTTAGCTAACTTTCGAAAAGTGATCCGCATTCACCAAGAGACGGGACTAGCGTCGTGGTTCGGTAATCTTACGAGCGCGTGGGGTCGTAGTAAGCACCATGGAGCTACGGAATTTCCATTTCGAGGTGACGACAACTCCTATCACCCCCCTCCCGAATATGGCACCGGTGAGCAAATCGAGTCAAAGTATCTCGATCTCGCACTTTCGATAGCAGAATCCTCGCAGGTCTCTCTCAAATGGGAACAAGGAGATGTAGTACTGATAGATGTGAGTAATTTTTGATGTAATTGAGATTATTTTCGAACTGACTGTATCACTTTAGAACTATGCTGTGATGCATTCTCGCTCTCCATGGGAGGGTCAGAGACAAGTGCTTGCTGCTCTTTGGGATGCGGATGGAAGGATTGATGATTACAAGGAAGGGAAGGAAATTTTGAAAGATATGCCCCGGAGACCAATTTTGGTTGCAGCTTGAAATATGTTAACGTTTCAGACGCGTACCTTTAATGCTAAATTGTACAGTTCTTCGCTCGCCTTGCAAATGTGTACAATACACTCGTTCTCCTCAAAGATTGACCAGCACCTAAAAAATGAGCAAAGAGTTCCATTGGCTCGGAGAGACCACCCAGAGTTCTGTATCGAAGAACTGCTTAGCTGAAATTTCTATGAAAGTGGCTGGACGTAGGCAATCCGGACGGAGATGAGAGCGCGTCTTGATTCCATATATTGCGAACGCGCATTGGCGCGCTGCCAGTGCCACTGCTTCAGGTTGTCTTTGTACTTTCGCAAAGCAAAACGGACACAATTAGATGAACGCAGACTTCGGCGCTTATATTGAAGAAATTGAGATAACTTGCTGCAGATACTTGGATAGGAGTGCCTGGGGAGGGGATCCTGCCCGCGTTTGACGAGAAAAAATGGCTGCTTAGTCAGGTCCACATCAAGAGGCATGTGACTTCATCTTGTAGTTCTGTCTTGCAATCTTTTGGAAGTTCTCTTTTTTCTTTTTTTTCTGATTTGATCCCAATGGAAACATAAATCAATTCTTGGAAATTTGTTCAGGCTTTACTCATTCACGTGAAATCTTGAAAGGACAATGAATTGTTCAATTTTGGCGCTTCCTTTGTGCAGGTTCGATTCATTTATGTCCAAGATTAAATCGTTGTAATGAAATTTCGTATTATTATGTTTCAATTCCGTCTTGTAGTACAACATTCTGCTCTAAAAATTTTCAACTCTCGATCTCGTGGAACTGTTTCTCTATCAGCCTTCCCGCTGCACCCTCACGAACAACTCCTCCATAGTAACCCACTTCACACTCCCGGGATGGTACCACAAGTGATCTGGTTTCCACTCCGCCAGTAATCTATACAAGTAACACTCCACTTCACCTTCACTATCACCACCACCACCAGCAGCACCTTGCGCATCAAGTGGAACTGCCCTTGGATTTAGTCGCCGTTGAATCGAGTTCAGACAATGAGAGGACAAACCTAATGATGTGGAGTTGACGGAATCAAGATGGGAACACACCATATTTAAGATTTCGTTGGGAAGTTTGAGGAGACCATGAGGGTTTTGATGGTTAGATGAGAGTAATGAGGGGTTGGAAGGAGGTTGTCGAGCGATGAGTTGAGCAAGTTGAAGGAGGGCAGAGTGGTGATCTGCTGCGCTGGTGGGATGATTGGATTGGCTCATTCTGCTGGTAATAGGGTTCTCAATCGTCTGTTAGATGTGTGTTTAAATATCAGCTGAAGTATGTCACGAAGAAATTGCAGGAAGAGGTCTATCCTGAATATTTATGCCTGACTTACACACGTTTGTTTGTTTATATGTTTTGTGCCAAGGGGAGTGTCAATGGGTTTGTATTAGCGAAGAAAGCATTGTTTAACGGCACAATCATCATGTTTCTTCTCTTCTTCAAAGAGAATGATTCACAGGTCTCATTAATTTTATGGTAGTTGTATCAAAGAGTCTTTGTAATGATACAAACCTTCGTAGACGAAGACGTTAGGTACAGTTTTATCGCTCGTCGCAATGACTCGAAATAACACCCTAAAAACGCTCTGGGAGCTTGCATTTCTAATTCCGCATGAAAATCTTCTCATTTTTGGTGTTTTATTCGTACCCCAATCCTGACTCTCAAACCTGGTAATCACTCACAATCAATTCTGTCTCAGAAAACAAACTGCTCCCACTGGATGGTTCCTTGCAATCAAGCTGTGAGTTCAACAACCAAACACTCTCATCATACCCACCACCTCGAGACCGTAATTGTAAGGGGAAAAAGCCATTAATCTTCGAGAACATTGCAGTTGTCCGTGAAGATTATTGATGATCGTTCGGTCCTCGCCGCAGAGAGAAACGTTGTTGATGATGGTTCGAATGCTGCCGCACCAAAACAACATTCATCATCTACTCACAGAGCAAATTCGTACATTTGAAAAGAAACTTTGAAAGAGTCATACGTTTTTGGACAAATTCTTTGCCAAGGCCCGTTGGACAGCTCGTTTCGCGCGTTGATCATTTTGAGTTTTGGTAATCTGCTTGCTTCTCGCGGTCAGCTTCGTCCGCTGAGCATCGGCGACTCTCTTTTTTTCGCGCTTCTCGCGGTCACTGTGGCGCAAGAAGACAGACTGATATCGTTTTCTCTTGGCGGCAGCAAGGTCAATGAGGTTTTGGTAGACTTCGTAGGATACAAATTTCTTTGCGATCGGAGAAAACACAAGTCCCGGTCCCATCCAATCGACAACAAGAGTGCACAGCTTATACCCGCCCGAAACCTTGGTAATTGCGATCTTGCCTGGATTTTTTTTCTTGTTGATGAAATAAAAACGCTTGCAAGTCAAAGCGAGAGTTGTGGCAGGAACGACTTTGAGTTGGCCGAAGATCTTCATAATGATTTCCGTGGGAAGGGTTTCTAATGATGCTGCAGGCTCTAGTGCATCAGTATTCACATTTTGATGAGCAGAAACGACACCTTGCTCCAATGAGGAACGTTCTGGACTACCTCGAACATTCGTACATGATTCAAAGAGGTTCAAGGGGTTTCACTTACCAGCGTTGTCCCTCCTCAAAGTTCCCACGGAGATGCGGAATCGTTCTCGGTAATCCACGTTAAAGTTCACTGTGATAGAATCTAGATCAGCAGCCTTCAACTTGAATGCATTTGCTAGGAAATCAACGTTAGATGTCCGATCTGTATCTTTACAACAAGATCGAATTTCCCGCGATACTTACTGCCCGTAGAAATGATCTGCTTTCCGGAAGGAGCAGTGATAGCATTGACGGAGTCTACTAAATTGTCAGTAGATACTTGTATCCATCTTGATAGATAGTATGAGAAAACGGTCTTACCATCTTCAACTGTTGTCGCACCAGTTTCGTCCTTGATGCCACTGGGATCTTCTTCAGTAGAATGACCCACGCTGCTTAATTGTTTGGTAACCTGCAAGTACAGCATTGTCGTGTATCTATTGTTGTATTTTCTTTGTTTTAGCACAATAGATTGATACAATATGAAGAAAGCGAGAGTGTTTGGCTTTGAAGATAACAAAGATCGGAAGATAATATATCCTCCTCAAGTCCAGCTGGCGTTGTTTCCTGAAGCAGCTCCTTCTTTCCTTTTCACATTAGTTGAAGAATGATTTAAATGTAAAGGTCAGACTTACTGGTAATCATGAAAAGCACGACTTAACTGGTCTTGCGTTAGAGAGAGATCGAAATCGCGTCTTCTGACTTAAAGTCCCAAAGACAGCAGCTGGACGAGAAGTGCTCATGGGTCTGGACAAGTATGAGATAAATCTAAGTGTTGTTGTAATAAAACATTGATTACTGCGTTGAATCTGGATTTTTGAGCGTGATATATTTCGATATTTTGTTGGGGAGATCGATAGATCGATAACTTGCAAAACACTTCTTCAGTTCACCCCGTCAGGAGAAGTAGATCAATAGAAAAGTGAACAAAAGCTGTCGTATTTCTCGTTTTTTTTTGAGATTTTAGCAAAGAATGGCGTGGAGAAGGCTATATACTTCGCAGTGATGGTTCGACCGTTCAGAATGGGAAGTGGTTGACGAAGGACCAAAAGCGTGGTTGTAACAGTTAGAAATTGGAGTGTTCAGAGAAAAGAGATTTAGAGAATCCATGAAAACACTCGTACTTATACAGAGAATCCAAACGTGAGGGAAGCTGCGTCTGACGTGTTCGGAAGATCGATGCATGGGAAGTGAGGTGGTGCTCATCCATCACATCACATCCCATCAGATCGAGGACAGGGACGACCGACACATGAAGCCATTAGAATGCGTCAAGTTATATTCCGTATTCCAAAGGAATGGTAAAAATATTTATTTAGAGATATGTATGCTCCTACAGATTCCCAAGAACACAATGCCTTTTTGTGGTTCCCTCGACTGTCTCGCTTAGCAACTACCACGCAATTTGGCGGGGTAAACACTGCACTGAATCCAATACAGTTGTGTGGAATGGAAAACTTTTCGCTGAAACAAGACAAAATTCAATTCAACATATATTTTTCATCATTCTTCAAGTCTAATCCAACTCTCCGAAAGCGTCTTCGGTACGTTCAGGTGTAGAGCTACGAGCCTTTAAGCCCGCAAATCCCCACCTCAAAACCCAAACACTTCAAACTTCTCGCATCACCAGATCCCAAACAACAAAGATAATTTCAAGAGATCCACTGTGAAGTATCAATTCTTCTCAAGACACTTTACAAAAAATTTCTCCAAAGTCAAAACCTGCACATCAGGCAAAAGATCATTAATAAATGGCCCCAGCAAATCCACCATCCCATTCTCAGCAGCAATGCCCGAAATCTGGGCAATCATATCAATGATTTCCTTTGCCAAATACGGATAGAGCGGGATATTTGATGGAAGCTCAGTCAATTTTCCTGCTTTGAGATCTTCCATGGAATCATATGCCACATCGAATCTCACGCCTGATACAGGTTCACAGTCAACCACCCATCTCAAGTCTTCCAGAAATTTGGTCGGATCAAGTAGAACTTACCTTTCACCCTCTCAGCAACCTCCAAAATCTCATTAAGTGTCATTCTCTCCCCTTTGATGAAACTCTCCTCCGGCCACTCATCCAAGTCCAAACTTCCTGCCACGAAAGCCGCAATAGTCTCCGTATGCGTCAACACCAATTTCGTATTCCCTTTTCCAGGGATAGCAGCTTTATTGTTATCGAGATCTATTATCAGAGAGAGCATGTTGATGTGACTTGGATAGTTGCGCGTGCCGAGGTAATCCATGAATGTGCCGTTGACAAATCGTGTGTATGTGATGTGCGAGTATGTGCGAAGTTGGATAATCGCGGCGTTGCGGTGGATAAGGCCGGGGAAGGGGTAGTTTCTTTTGTATAAATTATCAGTTTTAGTTCATCTCTAGAGAGTAGAGAGTAGAAACGAGAGGTGGTGAGAGTAGAGAAATGTGAGCTTACCGTCTCCCACACTCCGCATAATCAAGTCCAAACTCACTCGGTGCGAAACGTCGAACAGTTCTTGATTTTGCGGCAGCTTCGATGAGATTTGTTTGTGAAAGAGCGGATGCATCATTTTGTAGTGTCACGGCAGAGACAATTGTGTCGATTTTGTTTGTCTTCAAGATTTCTGCGAGCACGTCGATCCTAGAGTAGTTTACTCGGAGGAGAGTGGCGCCAGGAACTTTGAAGGGTATTGGAGAATTCTGTGTATGTTTCAGTCCGAGGTAATATTGATTGGATCTTGGAGTATACTTCTCGCGAGAGAACAAAGACATTGTGTTTTTTTGTGGCGATGACGGCGTCGACGATTGCGCGACCAATTCCGTTGGTGCCTCCTGCAACAGCTAGGTTGACCATGATTTAGATTTAGACCTTGAAGGTTTTGGAAAGATGATGTTATTGAATGCAGAATCCAAGCCAACAAGTGATTTGGTGGTGACGAGCCCACAAGACTATAGGAAATGATGTTTCTTTTATACCATTTACCAAAAGAAAACCCCTATAACAAATCCAACTCAATCCTCCTCCCTATTTACAAAACCATCGCTGTCCATGACAAACCCAAGTTCTCCAAATCCCGCCTCCTATCCAAACTCATCTCATTACCTCGCAAAACCTTTTCCATCATCACCAATCTCACCACCCTTAAGGGCCAACTCTCCTCCGATATTCTCCCTTTACATTCCCATTCCCTTCACACAACCCTCAGTCAGCACAATGCCTCATCCTCCAACACAACAACATCAACAACTACACACCGAATCCCTTCCAAAGACCACGGACATCGCGGCTTTAACAATCTGACTTCTTGGACCTTGAGAGTTTAAAGCTTGGCCATGGAAATCACGGAGTTAGGTTAGCGTGGTGAGTATATACGAGATCTGCGGGAGGAATATTGGCCCGAGGATTTTTGAAGTGAGTGAGTGGGGCGGGCGATTGCCGTCCGGGGATACTTGCATGCACTTGCTTTATTGCGCTAGAGAGAAAAGACAACTTGAGATGTTCAAGAAAGGCAGGTAGGTACGGATTAGAGTCATCCGTGAGTCAATTTGCCACAGTTTAGATCTGGGAGGTGTTTGTAAAGGTTGCGGATGTTCTTCGGACAATTTCTCATTCGTCTGGGACGCGACTATCCATTTTCTCTGGGCCGATATTTCTAATGAGGTAGTTATAGAGTGTTTTTTTGATGCACTGAAGTATCTAAACATTATCGTGTATATAGGGAAAAAAATAATTACCATCCCGCTCATCAAGTTGTATGTAAGTCCAAATCTGTGCAAATCTACTGTATATGCAATGTAGCCGCCAATCAACGCTGATCTCAATTTCTCAAATCAAATAAGTTTTAATGTATATCCTTTCTTTCCTCCCCTTTGCGTTCTTTTCCTCTTTTCCCTTTCATTTGTTGTGTGACTTGCGTGTTTCAATTATACTCTGTGTGAAATCCCCATGTTTACCATTGAATTATTTCTTCACTTCCCATCCCTAATCAACCCCTCCAACTTCTCCCTCTCACCACTCTCCGCCACCATGCCCCTAAAAACCCCATTCTTTAACGCAAACAACTCCTTTGGCGTCCCAAACTCCTCTACCTTACCCTCCCCCATAACAAGAATCTTATCAAAATCCGCAATCGTACTCAACCGATGCGCAATCACAATCAGCGTCGAGTACTTGAAATCCTCCCGAATGCTTCGTTGAATTAGAACATCGGTTTCCATATCGACTGCTGATGTTGCTTCGTCGAGAACCATTATTTTGGGACGCGAGACGATGGCTCGTGCGAGGCAGAGAAGTTGGCGTTGGCCTTGGGAGAGATTGAGCCCACCTTCTGAGATGGGGGAGTGAAGTGATGCGAATGGGTTCTTGTTGAGGTTGATGTTTGAGTTTGGTGATTGTGTGCCGGTTGTAATTGGTGTCGAGCTACCGGCCGGAGTGATCGATTGGGAGATTAATTCGGCTTCTTCTGCGGAGACGAGCTGGACCTTCTGGAGAGCATCACGGAGGTTGTTGTCTTCATGCTCATCAAATGCATCAAGATTGGTGCGAATTGTGCCACTGAACAATACAGGGTCTTGAGGAATAATTGCTAATCTCGAGCGTAATGCGTGAAGTTTGATCTTGGAAATATCCAAACCGTCAATGTAGACCGAACCTTCTCGCGCTTCGAGGAAACGGAACAAAGCCAATGTAAGTGATGATTTTCCAGCCCCTGTGCGACCCACAACTCCGATACGTTCATTACGCTCAACATTGAATGAAAGACCTTTAAGCACAGGTGGTAAGTCAGGTGCATACCCAACAACAAGGTCGTTGACTTCGAGTCTCCCTTCACTAGGCCAACTAGCAGGAGGGTCCGCACCATCGAGTGATTCCGTAGGGAGATTGCTGTATTCGATAACCCTTTCCGCAGCGTTCATGTCCAGCTCCAGGTCTGTATAGGTCCTGATGACCCCGGTGACGAATCCACTATAATCGAGAGCAAAGCTCAGAGCGAATCCGGCCAGTGAGGCATCAATACCTCCAATCAACAATATCATGATAGCTACAACAGTCGCAAATAGACCCCCAATTGTAGACATTCTCCATCCTAACCAGCGGTTGAATGCCCAGAGATGCCAAAAGGAAGTGGAGTGATCGTCGATCTTACGGAACATGCGATTGATGTAAACATCACATTTGTCAAATGCACGAATAGTGCCTACACCTGTAAGGGCACTGCCGAATTGCTCAAATATGGGAGACTTGGCGTTGGATTCGAGACGTTTGGCTTCTCGGGCTCCGGTAAGGTAGAGGCGTGCGACGTAGATACAGATTGCGAGAAGAGTGGCCGAGAGGATAATCACATAAGGGGAAACAAACATTCTGGGAGCGTTAGAATCAGCGACGAAAGATGAATAATAGACTTACCCAGCAATGATGACACCAAAGAGACGAAAAATATTTCCAGCACCAAATGCAATGTTGTAAGCCAAGTGCGAATCAACAACATCAAAATCAGCTGTGAATCGATTGAGAATTCTTCCCAGGGGAACTGTATCCATCCATCGAAGAGGAGTTCGTAGAATTGTAAAGCACAAATTATCGAACATGCGACGAGATGCTCTGATGGAACCTGTGAAGATATAGTAGTATCTGAAAATGCCGATCAAGACTGATGCGACAGAGAAGACAACGTAAATGCTAAGGTAGAAATACAAGTCTTTCGAATGCTCATCGGCGGAGCTTAGGGAGCCATTTGATCGGCTTGGGGAGAGATCGTGGATCTGGTATGTGTACGTAAACGCATGGGTCATGCTACTGTGTCGCTTCTCGTTGCTTCCAGTCCAGATCCGCACCCACCAAGCCTGTCCGATCACGATCGTCTGGTTGAGAGAGAAAGCCAATAAAGCAATAAACCAGAATGACCATCCACCGGTAGACTTCATGTAGTCCATGTAAACTTTTGTCTTGACACGACCCTGCTCTCTCACTTCATCCTCGACAAACTTCTTCGGAGCTTGAGTGAAATCTACTTTCTTGGATACTGCTCCAATGTCAGGAGCATCTCCGTTCGAGGATTCTGGAGAATTTACCGCAGTCGAATCTTTGTCTTCGATGATTTCTGATAGTGTTTCCTCGTGCTTAATGATTCGTTGAAGTATTCCATTATTGTCGAGATCTGATACCATTCCCGCTTGAGCGATAGTACCATCCTCTAATTCTACAATGTACTTTGCTCTGGATGCACACAGGGCGACGTGGTGAGTCACCAGAATTCTTGTGCGGTTGACTCCAAGTTCGCCAGTCAAGCCTTTCTCAAAGATGAGTCGACCGACATGCGTATCAACCGCACTGAAAATGTCATCCAAGACCAATATTCCAGCTCGAGAGTACAGAGCGCGTGCGAATGTCACTCTCCATCGTTGTCCGCCACTCAAGTTGATGCCGTTTGCTCCAATCTCGGTGAGTTCTCCATCACTCAGCATTTCCAGGTCCTTCCTCAGCGCGCACACTTCGATTACCTTCTGATATCTATAATCGTCATACGGAAGACCGAACAAGATATTATCTTTGATGGTTGCGTTTTCGATCCATGGGATTTGTGCAACGAAAGCGACAGCTGATGGTATGATCCAATTGTCCTTGTTAGCCAAATGGTCATATCGATCTGTCACCTTTTTTGGTACGTTTATTTTGCCAGAAAGGAGGTCAACTTCTCCAAGGACGGCAGCTAAAAGAAGAGATTTGCCTGTGCCAGTCTTTCCGCTTATCACACTCAACTCATTTTCCGGGAAAGAAATATTGATATTCCTCAAAACATATCGTAGATCATCGGTTTCCTCTTCGTCTGATGGCCATGCAATAGAAGCATCCTCGAAAGCAACGTTTGGACCATCGTTTGTGTTTCTGGAGACTTCAGGAGCGGCCAAGTACTTCTCAATTCGGTTCACCGAGACATACGCATCGACCATATCCGTGGTCAGCTCTGGGATGACGGCAAGAGTCATCTCTAGATTACCAAACACACCAATTGCCGTGAAAGCGACAGAGGGGGTCAGCTCTCCGTACTTCCATGCGTAAACTGAGAGGGAGGTTGCAGCAAGTGCGATCGGGCTTCCAATCCAGCAAAGAAGCAAGCAAGTATCAGACATGAAGACTCTCCACTGCTCATCCAGTTCCCTGCGTCGAACCTTCCTAATCTTTTCGTGCCAATTACCCTCAAGAGCAGAAAACTTAATTTGGCGAATTCCTTTCAAAGCCTCGGTGACAACTCCCATCTTGGTGTCTCGGACTTTCATGAGTCGATCCTGAGCTGCGGCGTAACGTTTGCTGAAGACAACGTTGAATGGAATTGTCAATGACATGGCTAGAAAGCCACATAACAGAGCTTGCCATCCTATGATGCTGAGCAAAAATACGAAAGAAATAATCAACTCGAATAAGCTGGTCGGAAAGTAGTTGATATAAGAACAGGAATCGGCAACTCGCTTAGCATCCACCCCAATAAGATTGACTGTGTTTTGTTGTCCTTGTGGATCGGTGTCTTCCTCGTCATCAGATTTTGACTTGTCTTCTGGAACTGCGCCCTCGGGTACATCGGTCGTGTCTGTGACATCCTTCTTGTCTGACTTGGAAGCACTTTTGACGTCCTTACGTCTCATTGATTTCTGAAATATCAGAGCTGAGAGCTGAGACCGAATTGGAACTGTCAATTGAGACTTTTGCATCCAATACAGCCAACAATCGATCCATGCCGCTCCGATGGTAGCAAGCG
>JBAMDN010000364.1:0-21113 GCA_037074945.1 Tetracladium marchalianum
TAAATACAACAGACTCTTACTGCTATGATGGAGTACATGGATGCCACCCACGCAGCTGCCTCACCAATACCAAAGCAAGCAAAAGGGAAAGCCGTCATGCTTCCACCACGATCGCCAACTCCACCAACGCGAGAAGAGACACCTTCTCAATCTCCTCAATCTTCAGATGCAGAAAATCACCCGCCTTCGTCGAAACCATCAATTGCTACGAAAAAAACGCCAACGCCTCTCTCTGCTGCCCCAGCACGATTTGCTTCGACCCCCCGTACCACAACAACCCGAATTCCCTTGGCCAGCACCCCCATACTATCACCATCCAAGCGCAATGTCATCGCTGGCCTTCAAACTAATCAACCCTGGACCGCTGTAGACTTAGACACCGTCTTTGCAAAATCACCAACTGACGCTGAGAGCCAGCTAGGTGGATTTGGTGAAGCCGTGTCAAGAGCCAAGGCAGGTGAATTAACAAGTCCGGAGAAGAAGATGACAGTTGAGGAGTGGATCCAGCATAACGCGAATCTAGCGGAAGAAAAATTGAGAAGCGAGTGTGAGGGCATGGTCGGCGCGTTTGAGAAAGCTGGAGGGCGAGCCATGCAGGCGTTGGAGGGAGTGGAGGGTGAGGAATAAGAGTTTGGATGATCTTTGAGTACACAGGCGTTTTTAAATGATGTTATTGGTTATGAATATGTGGCTGGCGGGTTCAAGGGAATGAACGCCTTCATGATAATAGGGAATAATGGGCCCGGTATGGCGTGTGTGATTTTTTCTTTGGACCTCGAGATTGGGTAGGCGTTTCTGTAAGGTCTGAGGTTGTAGGTTGGTTTGATTTGTATGAAAATAACAGTTTCTTGTTCATTGCCTGCTCTTGAACTGTTCGTGTGATGTACAAATTGATTAATGTAAGCTAACTAACTCGGCAATGGTCGTAGATTGGAGTAAATCCCGACAATACTCCATTCTGTGCAACCAGTCTCCGTTTCTCTCCAGTAATGCTGATAAAGTCAAAACTTCTAAATGTATGTATCGTCTAGTGTTCGGATGTAAAATGCTATGTACGAGTCTCAAATGCAAAAAAATCAACCGTACGCCTCTTCCCAGAACAAAGGAAACGTTCATCTGTGTAACATAGGGCAATCTAAATCTTCCTGTTTCTGTATGCGTCTTGATATGTGTAGACGTCTCTCAAACGCCAAAACTCCCTGGTATCATATGCAATCTAATCGTTCCCGTCTCTTACCTAGACCTTTCAAGCCGCAAACCGCAACATAAGTGAAGCCCATCTAAATCGAAATCAAACGCACCAAATGTAATCTATGCCTCAACAACCAATGCCTCTCTCGACGAAAGCTCCATCTCCCTCACCTCCTCCAATTTCATGCCCATCCCCTTCTGCAGCGCTCCCTCAACCTCGGCTCTTCGATTTAGGAAACTTAGATATGTTTGCCACCCAATGGCAATTACGCCCGCGAAAATACTTCTGTATTGGGGATCTATGAATGTAAAGCTGAATGCCGTAACAGCAGGCCAAAGTTTGCAGCTGTTCACTATGGATGTTGGGACTGTGCGTGTGACGCGCTCCCATACGTCTGGAAGGGAGTCGCCTGAGAGGAGGGATTGCATGCCGAAGAAGTAGGTGTTGAAAAGGGGTGTAAACAAAATCTGGTTTACGACGACTTTGGTAAGGAGGGAGAGGGCTTTGGAGGGGTAGTTGAAGTTGTTTCCTAGGAAGAGGAACCTGTTCAGTCAGAACAAATTAGTCTTTGTCTTCCATATTTTACATGACAGCGGGAAAATCGTACCATTTATAAGAAGGAATTGAAGAGCCAGCAGAGATAACAAGCGCTCTAGCAGTGCGTCTGGGATCGTAATCATCACCATTCATCTTCTGCGCGGCCAGATCCCCGAGCAGGTAAATCACCAGCGAACTAACAAATTGCGTTGTGTATGGTCTCTTCGCCTGACTTCTTCCATATGCTTGAAATGCCTTGGACAACGGACCGAGCCTCTGCCATAGTGGGATTGTTGCGACGGTGTTAGCAACGGGGATTGTTGCGCCTTTCGTGATGGCGGGGTCTTTTTTTACCCCCGATTTCGTGCTTTGATGATGCTTTGTGCGAGGGATTTGGAGAGAGGGTCGAGAAGAAGCCGGTCGGCGCAGGATGACGCGAGGGCCTACTCTGATCCTGGGTAACATCATGTTTGGTGTTGGTTATGGAGAAGGGCGCATCGTGTTGTGTTGTACATTGAAAAAGAATGTGCCAGCCGGAAGGAGTTCGGCTTTGGAATTTGAAGGGTCCGACTACCACCGGCTGAGGCGCTTTGGTTGGGAGAGATTGTTTAGTATGACACGTGACCTGATATGCAAACAGTGGCAAAAGTTGGAATTCGGCCAAGCTATAATGAGGGATGCAAGGTAATTGTTGCACTAATTCGTACTACCGGTATCTTTTGGAGGCTCTCCTTTTCTAGGAGTTGGAAGCATTTTAGACGTTGTTCTAGTAAAGTCTACCATTGTTGACATACTAAATCAATTAAGCGACAAAGCGGAGGAAGGCGTCACCCAGAAGTCTAATATCATGATACTTTCTTTGCGACTAATTGCTTTGACACTCATCTATTTAAAAACTTATATCTTTCTCTTTCTTGTCTTTCCAAGGCGTCTAATATCCTTTGCTCTCGCTTCACTTCCTCATCTCTGAACCATAAACTTTCCTGAATCATCATCATTTGACTCTCAAACACATCGAACGCCGCATTTTCAACTTGCTGTGCCTCATTCAGAATGTTTTGCTGCTTTGATAGATCAGAAAATGTTGCTTCCAGTCGCCTCATCTTCAAGTCTTTCTCAATCATCCTCTCCCGTCTCGGCCTGGCCTTCAGTTCCTTCTTCTCTTCACCATCTTCCACCCTTTTCAATACTACTGACAGCAACCATGCGCTCCAGCTACTTTTCTTTGCCTCTTCTGTAGCCTCAGCAGCTAGAGTGTCGTCCAAATTCTCAATATATTGTTGCAACCGCCGAAAATCTTTTTGTAGTTCCAATACTCGGATCGCAAAACAGCCTCCTTGGGTGCCCATCTTAGGTGACGCTCTAGTCTCAACTTTTCTAGTGCTGCGACCTCTGCCTCGTCACTCACTTTTTCCCTCTGCATATTTGCTAGAGGATTCTAAGCTTGATAAGGACGAGGTGTGTTTGTGTGTGTTTTGGAAGACGAGCGGCTTCTCTCTGTGGTATGGGTAAGGTCGTAGGCTGCGCATTTGTTTTCATTTTTAGAGTCTCGTAAGCATTTACGAGCTGCGAACGTAATGTCGGTGAAAAAAATAATCTAGAGAGAACATAATATCAACATCCTAGATGGAATGAAGCAGTCGTATCTAGCGTGGTATTTCGGTCCAGATGGAGCCGTAAAGCCAAGTGACGGTAGGATCGCAGAATGAGCTCGGCCATCGCATTTTGCTCTACTTGAAGGATCTGATATTAATCTGGCGCCATGCCTAGCAGATAGAGAGATACAACACACGAAAGTGTGTTTTTTAGAAGAAGGAAACCATCGAAGTGATTGCAGCCTTGATATCAAGTGTTGGTGTGTTGTTTGCACAGGATTTCTCGTGACATGATTGAATACTCAGATGCTGAAGGAGAAGAAAACATGATAGCTGACTACTTATTTAGAGAATGATGTCTCATTTTGACCTTTTCTTTCGTGAACATTATTCGAGCAACGTGAATTTCGTCAATATGTAACACGTGACCTTTATCTAATAACTGGTTTTGACATCTGTTGACACTACAGTACGAAAGACCGGAGTCTTGACTGTCTATGACGCTCTCAGCGATCAAATGAACATATGGGGATTGAGACCTAGAAAATATAACATCAGCATTCACATTCAAAGTACAGCAATGCTAGCAAAATTACAGCAGGTAAAGAACTTTTCCGAATCCCATTCTTCACAAGCGAAATCCCTTATCCGATGCCCCTGCCACTTCATCAGAAACAAAAACAAACTCCCGCCGGCTCTTCTTTTTCGCCGAACGCGACGTGCAACAATTCCTTTCCATCTCCATCAAAACATTATCACAAACTCCCATTCTGATCAAAATTATCTGATAACTACCTCCGAAAGGTATCTTATCTCGGGCCTTTCAAAATTCTCAAGACTTTGAAGAATGACAGCATGGGCATAGCCTTGAAACAAAACCGCCCAATTGGTTCACAAAACAAGGGCTTGTGATTCATCACTTGACTCACCAGCCACTTATTTTTAATCTTTTGTTGCACGTCGTCAAAAAGGGCCGTCCAGGGCTTCGAGTTTCGGGGTCACCGCTCCTTCCCTCTTACATACTTTTTTGGGCTCGATTGTGAGGTGGTTTTGATGCCTGGTGTGAAATATACTTCAGGTTTTTGACTGAGAGGTTATGGATGATGAGCTCCGGTTTAAATAAAGGCTTGCGTTATATGACATTGTCAAGAATTCCAAATTTCAGAAGGAGACATCAGCTGAGAAGTCCCAGAGATCTGTGAGACCAGATTGAAATGCTTAGTGTTCCTCAAGGACAACACACCACAAACGCGAGAACGGAGTATTTTCTACATGTCTTTGCAAACAAAGAAACATGATCTTTTCGCTTTCAGCATTATCAAAACTACCTAACATAGGATTTCAAGCGTCGTTATCAAGGTTTTCCTTACCAATTCGTTCCATGCCCCTCAGCCAGATCCCTCTTTGACAAAAGTCATCATTTCCCGAACTGCTCAAAACAAAATATCCAGACACATATTAAAACCATCACCTTCCAGTTTCGGATACAGAACGGCTGCTGAACCCCCTCATCCACAGAATTTTTATCTGGGATCGGCCAGAAATCCTAAATCGAACACAATATAGTCTTTGTATAGTTTGTCCGTTCGTCTCTGAAGCCATATGCTTAGAAAGAAACTACCAACTCCCCTCTAAGCCTCGGCTTTCTCCAGAATGATTTTTGGCGGCGTTTGCGAGACAAAGCATTCCCTTTTTTCCAACAGGCAGTCACGCAGACGTTGCGCAACTAACTCACGATCACTAGACTGCTGAAACCGCTCTACACATATTTCCCTTAAGCCAGGAAGCAGGAGCATCGAATTTCCAACATCGCCTGCAGAGTTAATTCCTCTAAGAAACTCAAGATGACAGCGACCCCATATTATGCAGAGATAAGAGATGGACGTCAATCCACCAGGAAGCTTCGAACCAAGGTAATCGAGCCACTTGGGGAAAGACGCTCTCATGCTGTCCGACTCGGCACTCTCTGCTCTGTAATATAGAGAGTCTGTGGACGGATTGAAACAAAAGGGTGGTGTGACAGGCCCAGAGGAAAAATCAAAGATGTCAGTCGGAAAGACGACGATGTAATGTTTGAGTGTTTCGGTTCTGCTCTCGTGGTTGACGAACATGGTCACTGGAAGTTTCGTCGGTGGTGGTGAGCTGAGAACACTGAGATCCAGCCTGACTCTCCGCGGATTAGGGAATGTGTATTGCCATATTTTCAGGCGGAGCTCGAGAGGCTTCAGAGTATTCAGCACTGTTTTCCTTATGGCTCCGTGAACGAAATCACATTTTGTGCTGCGTACATACCAATCTTAGAAAGGGATGAAAAGAATATTCAACGCGTAGAGACGGATGAATGAATCTCGGTGGCTGTCTCGGAGGTCTTGCAGATGGATGAATAAATATCGGAGGCTGTCTTGGAGGTGGTCTTGCAACGTGCTCGACTGCTGGATTTTCCATCCTTACAAACTACTCAGGTGATGCTTTCTATCGTAAGAACTCGATCGAATGAAGATGTTATACTGTGTTCCAAATACGTGTCTTCATTCAAGTTAGTTCTCATAGGTATCTTCTGATCAGGCTCAGCCTGAGGTCTTAGACCTTACTCCTTTTGTCTAGACGCAGGTAAATATTCATTCACAAAGAAAGAGAAAAGTATTCTAAAAAGTATGAAAATTCCAAGGGATAGATTAATGCGATTGCGTTGATAATGTATATATTTGGAGCCTCGAGTTGAATTGTTGACAAGAGGGGTGAAGTGATCGATGTGCCAGCGCTATTCTGCAAAACCCATTTGCGGGACAAAGGGTCACGTGACCTACTGATGAATCGGATATCTTCATTGCCACCTGGGCAGCTCAAAAATATCATGAAACAGAACTCCATCTTAGATGACTAGGCAAGATTATTTATTCTTTGTAGGATGTGCGAAAATAGACTCTTTCAAACAAGTCCCGTGGCCATGTATCCTTCTCCACCAACGCCAGATGTAAAATTACACAGGTATCATAAAACATGAGCAAAGCAAAATCCCTCTTTTGTTGCGAATAGCCACCAAAGCCCTCAAATCGTTTCGTCATTAGCCAAGCCTAAACATCAACCATAGCAGTGCTATCCCTATTCATCTGCTCCTCATAAAACTCAATCGTCAAGGCCGCCAGCAACCCTGGCACACAACTCTGTCCCTTGACCCAGTAATCAATACTCGTCCCAATTTTCACCGCGAATGCGCTTTCCGGACCGCCACTAATCTTCATACTTCCTCTCACACCATCAAACAAGATGGAGTTTTCATCCTCGCCATTAGCGGGGTAATAGCGAGAGGTGACCTTCATCTTGCCATCCTTCAAGAATTGCACATCCCAGCCTAGAAGATCGACAATGCTCTGACGGAACTCCGCAGTTTTGGTTCCCCATGTTTTGAGAAGACGATCGTTCCTCTTGGTTTGCGAGGCAAGTTGGGTTTCGAGGGCGGAGATTTTAAGATTGGTGGCTTCGAGGGTTGAGAAAGGGATCTGAGCCCTGCTGGAGTCAGTGAAGGTGGATGAGAGGCGCGCGAGTAGGTCTTCATTTTCTTGGCGAAGGGTGGTGAGGGTAGTTTGTTTGATTGCTTCGTAGTCTGAAGTTGGATTGTTTCGGAGTGAAAGAATGCGGGTCTCGCGTTGCTTTGAGGCGGCTGAGAGGCGTTCTTTCACCACGTGGAGTTCCTTCTCCAAAAGGCGGTGGGAGGATTTCAGGTTTGAATACTCCTCTTGGAGTTTACGGTTTTTGCGAGCGAGCTGGCCGAGTTGCTCGCTTTCCTTATTTTCAGTTGGGGAGACTTCGAGCGAGCGTTTTGTGCCGCTGGTGGGAGCTGTAGGTGGCACTTCAAGGTTCTGAATTTCCATGGCGAGTGTTTGGGCTTCAGTCCGATATTGATCTACCAAATCTTCCAGCTCTTTAAGTCGCTTTTGATGAGCTTCATCGACATTGTCTGGCTGGAATGTGGAGTCTTCGGTCTCGTAAACTTTGAGTTGGTCCCGAAGGTATTGTACTTCCTTGGTCGCCAAATTCTTTTGTCTCTCTAGACGAATCATTTTAGAATCCTTAGAAGAAGGAGGTGCAACCTTCGCCTTTTCGAGCTCTCCTTTGAGAGTTGACTTCTCCTCATCTAATCCCCGAATTATGCTGTCCTTCTCTGATGATTCTGCTTCAACCGCTCCCAATCTCTCGGTCAACATTGCGGTTCGGATCCGTTCCTCTACAAATGATCTGGCCAATTCCTCGGGTGAGTCAAATTCAAGTTGTCCGTCCGGTCCTGCGTGGCTTTGAAGATATGCTGTCCAGGCGAGACGTTCATCCTCTAGTCTTTGTCGTTGGATTATGGCTTCTCCCAATTCATTCTCAAGCCCTTCTCTGGCTTCGAGTTTGCGCTGTAATGATCGCTTCTCTTCCTCTACAACCTCTGTAGCTTTATGGATCTGTCTAAGATGCTTCAATTCAGCTGCTTGTGACCTATTCGTCGTTTCCAATTTTCGAACATGTGCCAGCTGTTCGTTCATCTCCCTCTTCACAGTCTGAGCAGACTCCACATCTAAGACTTGTGCCTTTAGTTGTAATATCTCTCCTTCCAAGAGGCCAATCGAGCTATCTCTCGTGAGTAAGTTTTGCTGCGTCTCTTGTAACAGGGCTTCTCTTCTGTCTGAGTCCTCATGAAATTCGTTGACCGATTTCTGAAGAGTTTTATTTCGAGTTTCGAGTTCCGTAATTTTTCGCTCCAAAGAACGAATACTCTCTTCCTTTTCAGATCTTAGCTCCTCCGCATCCTCCTCCACTACCCGCTTGCTTTCTTCTGCCTCCCTCGCTCGTCTCTCCAGCGCGACCTTCTCATTGCTAGACACATCCTTCACCTCGTTGAACTCCTTCAGTAGCGCTTCGTATTGCCTGACAGCTTTTGACTTTTCCGATGCAGCATTTTGCATTTTCCGGAAGTCCTCCTCTGCCTTCCGTCGACAGTCTCGAAGTTCGCTTTCATGCCGCAACTTTGACAGCTCTTCTTCCTGCTTGTGGTTGTCGATTGTATATCTAAGGGTCTTGACCTCCGCCCTCAAATCGTCTAACTCTTTGCGTCGCTTTTCACGTTCTTGCTCGTTTTCTTGTGTTGCTTCATTGTTTAGATTGGTCGTCAATGGGCCGCGTATCGATGTTCGAAAACCACGATCTCGAGAAGGAGGACGATCCTGGCCAGTAAAGAGGTCGTAGGATGGTTGTGTGGTAGATGCGCGCGCGAGGGCAATCTAAAGTATGCTATTAGTAGATGCTCGAGATACCATCCATTTTCAGATTAACAATGCGCAAGGTTTGACTTACCCTTGATTGAGTTCGTGGTATGCTACCGGCGCCTATGCTCATTCTCCCACTTCCACTTCTCCTCCTAGAAGCATCTGTTTCCTTTTGGTGCGAAGGCGTATGGCCCTTCATATTGCCAGGCTTTGCGCGTTACGGAGTCGGTTCGCGGGTGATGGTGGCTTCTGTATTGTCGAAATCGAATGCCAAAAGAAAGTCAAGATGTTCCGAACCGCGATGATGACAAAGCAAGACAACATCTTCCGGTTGGCGGGGTTACAAGTTCTGAGCCCCTCTATCAAGCGATGGTGTGGATGAGGACGAGGAGATAGTTTATGTTCAAGACGTGTGAAGAAGTAGTAGAAATCTCTGTTTCGTTTGATATCTGGAGCTGAATTGAAAATTGCCTTTAGGGCATGGAGTGAGCTGTTTCTTTGTCTGGAATAGAAGCCACAGACTTTTCATTCATGTGAGACTAGGGACAGTGCCTCTGGATGGAAATATAGTATTATACAATTTGATCAACTTGTAAGCCATCTCATTTCCTGTCAAATAGTGATCCACAGTTTCAGCTTCGTTGAATTATAAAGCTAGCATCGCAATAGCGAGCGAAATTACCAGACGGAGCCAAAACAGCGATGGCTCGATTGTACCTGAATTCGCCCAAGTCCCAAGCCCTCCAAGCACCGTCATGCGGCCGCTGCCGGGTTTTTAGCGAATGGGGAACAAGGGACAACAGCAAGCTTTCCAGAGCATCAGCATCACCAACCACCATAACTTCCACAAACGGCATCATTTCCATGGCTCAACACTCTCGGTGACCTTTCTGCGGCATCTGCTGCACCCGACATGCCATAACACAATCTTCATTCTTCAACTCCAGCGACAATGGCGGCTCGTCATCTTTCTGTACGTATTCTCTGCGCTAGTCCCCACATGCCAATGCCGTTGAGCAAACAGCTCACCCAGCTCAGCTTGCTGTCCCATTTTGATAGCAAGGCTTTGCAATTGGTTTGCATTGAAGGAGCCATATTAACAACATAATTTCTCAGATAATGAAACCCTTCGCGATTCCTAGCACCCGCAGTCTGTTGTGGGCAAACAGATACCCGCTTCAATACCAAACAGCGAGAAGAACTTTCGCAACACCTTCACATCCGTCCAAGCCTGCATCTACATCGAAAGACCAGTCTATTAATGAACACGCCTCTGAATCTGCCACTTCGAAATCGTCTGATAGTTCGGCTACCGCGCCGGATTGGGAGGATGACCCTGATTATAACATCAAGCACTTCAGCGAGCTCCCCCACACGAACTTTGGCGTCAATCAGCATATAGTCATCAACGATGAATTGAAGGAAGCTCTACGACAGATTCTATGGCAATTCAAAGCACCAATTCGATACGCGTTCGCCTACGGATCTGGAGTTTTCCCACAATCGAAGCATGTTGCGGGAACGGGCGGAACGTCAATACACAAAAATGCGCCGCCCGCAATTGAGAAAGCTCAAGGTGGAAATCCAAAAATGATAGACTTCATATTCGGAGTATCGCACACCCAGCACTGGCATTCCCTGAATCTTCAGCAACATCGAAACCATTACTCTGCCGTCGGCTCACTCGGTTCAGGCGCAGTCACAACTGTTCAGGAGAGGTGGGGAGCCGGAGTGTATTTCAACCCATATATCACCGTCAATGGCACCCTCATCAAGTATGGAGTTGTGAATCTCGATACTCTCTGCACTGATCTTTCTGAATGGAACACCCTCTACCTGGCTGGCCGGCTACACAAACCGGTTAAGATTTTGCGTGACGATCCCCGCGTCCGCCTCGCCAACCAAGTAAACCTTATATCCGCACTCCGCACGGCACTTCTCCTTCTCCCACCCTCCTTCACGGAGCAAGAGCTTTACGGCACAATCGCCAATATCAGCTACCTTGGTGATCCACGCATGTCCTTGCCAACCGAAGATCCCTCTAAAGTCGCAAACATTGTCGGCCACAACATCACCAACTTCCGTCGTCTCTACTCCCCCTAATCGACAATCTCCCCAACGTGTCATTCAATGATTCAAAATGCACAACCCGAGACTGGGCGGCCGATCCAACCGCAAACTGCAAACTCGAGCAGGACATGGATCCCATCCGTCGCGGTAACATGGTTCGCCGCCTCCCCAAACACTTCCGCTCAAAATTGTACTTCCAATATCAAAAGAAGTATCAAATCCCCCAACTAGAATACAACAAGATGCTCGAGCAATCCAGCGACGAGCACGCTCAAGGCGGCTTCAAACGTCGCCAGGGCGGAGGATTCGAACGACGAATTGCCAGTGAGCCGGCTGAAGATCTGAGAAATGAAGTGAGAGGTGTGATTAAGAATACCATCGGGTGGCCGAGTACGAGTCAGAGCTTCAAAGGACTGATCACGAGTGGATTTGCGAGAAGTTGGAGATATATGAGTGAGAAGATGCAGAAGCATAGAGACGGAAAGAGGAAGGCTGCTGAGGCGTCATTCGCTAAGGCTAAGGAGGAGATTGAGAAGAAAATTTCATGAGCGTAAATTCTTGAGCGCGGGTTTATGTAAATCCTCTTTCTTTGTGTATAGACTTTTTTCTTGGCTGTAATGGTCAATACCACAAGCTGCAATAGCTTCAACGACTTCCTACTATTTTTCCTTTTGTTCAGGGGGAGGGAGTAAAAATGGAAACACGGCAAAGAGGATGGGAGGGAGCATTGCATGTAAATGGAAGAATTCCAGGAGAACAAAAAAAAGACGAACTTGGATTGAAACTAGATTGAAACTCGAGAGATGAGTGAAAAACAACCCCCATCTGAACGTAGTTCAAATACTGTGCTAGCAACCATAAGTCTACATACTGACTACCCTTTATGGGCTGTCAATGGGGGGAAGAAAAGATCAAGCCTAAGGCTTGAAATGAAATGGTATCGAGGGCTGTCGCATTCGAGAGGAGGCAATGAGACAATAAGTTTTTAGATGAGGTTTTGACTTGTATATTTCCCATTTTTAGCTTCATTTTCCAATTCCCATCTTCTCCTTTCGATGGTTGTGATCAATCTTCCAGCTCATTCATTACCCATGCTACTTTGTATCCTCCTCCGACTTTCTTTCCTCCCCCCTTCCTATTCATGACCCACCATTCCATTCAATCCCAACCACTTCTCCTCCTTATTGTATGATTGAAGCGAGCTTCCCTCGCATGAAAGAGGAAATTCTTTTCCAACTAGAGAAAAAAAAAGCCCCAAATGAAAGGCAAACAAAAAACCGTCAAAAAAATCCAACAACGCCTCGCTCAAACTTTGCTTGACTTGAACTTGATCGATTTTGCCCTTCGCTGTCCTTATGTACTGTACTGTACTGCATCCTACTCCGTATGTACACTGCCCCCCACCCACCCAAAGCAATGGACGTAATATATATCATAGGTACCTAGTTTACAAGGTCGTCTGTCATCTCATGTATGCAAAGGACATTTGTATCATCTCAATCATAACCGATCGATCGAATCATCCAGTCCTGTCTTCATGCATCCTTGTTCATTATGTCTTCCTTATCATTGTAGGTAGATAGGTACGTCGTCATGCATGCAATGCCAAAACCCGAAAGTAGCCAAAGAAAAGAACACCAGTCTTTGAGCAATATATATACTTACCCAACTGACCCGGCACTATCATAAAAACATGCCTCGCCCACCACCTGGAGCACCACCGGCATTACTACCCGACCTCCCGCCACGCCTAGCAACCGTCCCATCATCATGAGGCGGCGGCACAGGCGGAATCGAGCCATCACTTCTCTGCTGAGAATGTTTCGAGAATCTCGGTCGTCTTGGTGAAGAATGCATTTCATCCTCATCGTTCTCATCCACACTTATTTGCTCTGACCCTCTTTCGTGTCTAGTGAGATCTCGTCGGTCGGGACTCATGTGTTGATGTTGACGAGCTCGGCTGTATTCTTCCTCATCATCGTCGTCATCCTCGTTGTCATCATCAGGGTCAACGGGCTCGCGACCGCTTCTTGTGTCGCCTTTTACGAGTCCTAAACGTTCCTCTTCAGTGGCGCCTTTGGTAGGTGAGTTATGGCTGAGGCGGCGGGTACCACTTAGTCCTTTACGCGCTATTTGTGGTCGTGTGTGACCGCCTTGTGGAGGAGGACTGGTGGGTTCGGTGTCGCTCTGCGGTATAGCTTGACCCTGACCTTTACGGAAGACGTTTTGGAACGAGAATTGTCGACGGGCACTGTGTGGTGGTGGGACAGGTCCGGCACCCGAATCAGGGTGCAAGCTGCCTCGACTTCCAGTCCGGCCTGCGTTCTCATCGATAGTGATGTGACGTCCGCTGTCGCCACCCGCGCCTTCGTACTCGGTTTTTTGTTCTCGGAGACTAGTTGGGAGGCCGAAAGTGTGTGACGAATCATCGTGGTCGTGACCATAATATGGTGATCCCTGGGCATCAGCGCCTTTATAGACAGGAACTGCTATCTCGGTCAGAGGAACGGGATGCATAGGACTTTGCACAGGTTGGTTCGAAGTGCCTCTTCGACTGCGGTTGATAGACTTAGCACGCTCGCGCATGCTTCCAAAGAAGGAAGATCCGAGGCCGCCAGTACGAGGACGCTCTTCATCATGATCAGAATCGGATTCGTCGGGGAAACGTGACATGCCCCAAGGTGGATGTTGCGGTGTGGATGTATTGATGGGTTCGAATTGAGGGAATGGGGTAGAATTCTCCCCAGGAGTGCGCAAGCGAGGATTGCTTCCAAGAGTAGTTCGACGGCGTCGGAGGCCGTCCCATTCGATTTGCTCGTTCTCGCCAATAGGAGCGAGATCCATTTGCTTCTCTTCGTGCAGTCGCTTTGCTTCGTCCATCTCCATCTTTTGTCTAGCTTGAGAAAATCTCCGGACAATGGCTGCGGTACCTCGAATGGCATCTGCCTTTGGTTCGGACTCCGGTTGCTCTTGCTCGGCAATTGTGCGAACTTGATCTAGATCACCCGCAAAGACTGCTGCATCTGGAACATCTTTGGCCGATTTGGAAAGTTGAAGAATAACAACTCCAGCGCAGATGACCAAGAATCCCATGACAACAGTCAAAATTGAGGTTACAGTTCCCTTGAAGCCTCTGAAGAGAATGACCGAAGTAATGATCGTGGAACTTGTGAAGAACACATAATACGTGGGCGTGACCAATGAAGCGTTGAACAAATTTAGTGCTTTCTAAGAACTAATTAGCATTGTATTTGGGAAAGAAAGGAAGCAGCGCTCTTACATTCAAGTATATGATCTCTGTGACAAGCGTTCCGATAACAAACACCAGTAGAACATATGTAAACCACTGGTTAAATTGCGCCTTTCCACCAATTTGGGCGATGATAGCAGCGCCAATTCCTTGTGTAGCAACAACACTCAGTCCTCCAATCAGACTACAAATCGAAAGATAAACCATCATCGATTTCTTGCCGTAACGTGGTCCAGCCCAGAGAGCAAGGAAGAGACAACCAATGATTATAACTCCAGTATAACTCAAAAATCCCGGGGCAATGACAAAATGCTGCATCTCCTGGATATTGGCAACCGCAGATTCCGACGGTCCGTTCATGGCAATAATGACCGATCCAACAATACACAGAAAACATCCCACCTTGCCCACCAGACTCAGCCGCTCCTTGAGGAAGATGGCCGAGAGAATAGTCGTCACTACCACTGATAAAGCGCCCATGGGTGTAACCAGAATGGCATCCACAAACATATAGGCCGCAAAGTTGCAAACCTCTCCCAAAATCATCAGAGTCATTCCTCCCCACCAGTATGCGTTCTTCAGGTATCCATATCCCTCGCCGGCAATCTCGTCATATTTCTCGTTGGCCTTCAGTAATCCAATCTTCTTCAGCACGAAGGATATGCCAATAAACACACCCGAGGTGATCGCAAGGATGATTCCCACGGCTTTGAATATCGGCGGTCTCGAGGCCTTCGTAGCTTCTGTTTCGGTCGCATTTGCAGCTCGCGCATACAGCAGATTCGCTGCGAGGAGGGCATGCCCAGCTTCATCCATGGTGAATCTTGGATATGAGGATGGCGGGGATAGGAAGGGCCACGGAGGGTCGAAAGGGAAGATTCCCTTCTGCGCAATCAGTCTCCTTGGCTATCCAAGTCGAGGATGCTCGCAAGAATTGTCCAAGAGGTTTCTTCGTTGCCGTTCTCACATGGGCGTTCTTCGGGGTAATAGTGTTGAGATAAGGGTGTTTCGGACTGTTGGCATGAGAATGATTCTGTAATAAGGACGACAAGGTCTGCAGAGATTGAATTGGCAGCGAGGAGAGGGAAAGCCTGGTCAATGGTGAAAAGGTCGAGAGTGTTGACAGGTTCCTCAAAACAAAGGCCGTTGGAGATGTCAATGTCGAAACTCGGCTGTTTGGTGGTTGAGGACCAGGGTGACAGCGCGAAGCTAGGATGGTTAAAGAACAGGCCCGAAATAGAGACAAACACAAGCGGACAAAGAATAGTGAATTCCTTACATTTTAATTGGGGAGACCAACGTTGTCGTCGTATTTGAGCCCAGAAGGCCTTGTGGGAGTGCAGGAATGTGGAGATGGAGCACGCAGATGCAGATGCAGTGATCTGGTACGGCTGAGGTACAGCAGCGTACAGCAGTATGGGTCTGGTATTCTCGAGTGTTTTGTTTGCACCACGGAGCTTGTGGCGGATAAGGCGAAGGGCCGAGACTCTTGTCAACGCAGCTAAATCAAGCCGGTTTCTTGCAACTTTTCTTCGCTGCTTCTTCGCTGCGTCTACTGTACGCCACGCCTGTCCTGCTCAGCAAAGTGGACGAGGCGGTGCAATGAAGAGTTTTTTGGTGTGAGCTGCGTCTCTCCGGAGTCTCGAGGGAGCTCTCTGTGCCAGGAATGACTGTGCCAGGAATGACTGTGCCAGGAATGAAGATCTTTTCACTGCTGACGTGGTATCCGCTTGATGTCAAGAACTCGTCCTGCACACCCACGGGCGGCAGGATTGTCCTCGGACTGCTGAAACTCTCCATATGGCAGAAAACTGGAGGTCACTGGAAATATTGCGAAAACCTGGCAGTCAAGCGAGAATCTCCCGGGCGCCACAGCATCCAGCAGCCTATCGCCAACCTCCTGTCGCTCAAGCTTCAAACATCGCAGGGATGAAAAAAAGACCTGCAAATGGGGATGATGATGCCACATCTTGGATGTGGATGAGTACGCGTGCAAGAAGCTGATTACTACATTTCACGACAATGGGCGTGAAGGAGCCCCCCAATGGCGGCAAGGCTCATGCAACTTCACGTCGCCTCCAGAGGTGATGGTAGGGTAGGCTACTTTTCTGCGGTACAACTATCAACTATAGAACCATCCTCGAGGAACCACTGCTTCTCAACTTCATTCCAAGTGAGCAAGTGAGCAGGTAGATGTCTACAGGAAAGGTGACTTCTCCAGCTTGCTTCTGTATTGACCTCAGATCTTCACGGATCCTGGACGAATACTAACATTGCTTGGAGGAGGCTCAGTTCAGCGAGAAGCTCGTACGTACCAGTTGTTGCGAATGTCTGCTCAATAGATTTCTTGTCAAAGAATTCTCATTCACGGTGGTATCAGAGAGGAGAGAATGAACTCTCAAATTCCAGCTCCATTGTTCGCATAGATCCAAACCCTTGGCTGGCCTGGGCTGGGGTATTCAGCTCACTGGAACCGAATACGAATTCACGTGCATCCCAGCCATTCAGACAAAGTGCGAGTTGTGCGCAGCCTTGGCAGGGACGGATTCCTTGGCTGGGGTCATTAAACTAAGATGGGATAGGGCTGAGAACCAGTTCCCAACCTCTCATATCAAGTCTAATTGAAGACCATGTAAGCATCGGAGGATGCAAACAAACCCTCAAGCCATTCTTCTCTTTCTGTGATTCTGTCACATCTTGTCAAAGACGGTGTTTGCATCTGCAGTTAAGCCCCGCCTCAATTGAGTACATCTCGCAAAGATGGCGGTCAACAACACCATGGAAGCCATTGCAGGCTCCGAATCGTCGGGGAAGAGTAAATTATACCTCATATTGGCAGTCGCTCTTGGACTGGGGTTTTTGATCAGCAAGTTGTTGGCTTCGGCTCCAGCAGATGCAAGAGAACCGCCTCTCATCAATCCCAAGCTACCCATTTTGGGCCATGTCTTGGGATTGATGAAGCATCAAGCTGAATACTACTCACAACTGATGTGAGTGAAGACCTCCCTGAGATTAGTTGAACGTAGACATTAAGAAATCTATAGTAACAAGGTCAAGCTGCCAATCTTCATGATCAAGATATTCGGCGGTCCGTTGTACATCATAAACTCACCAGAGCTCACTCAAAACATCTTCCGACATTCAAAAGCATTTTCATTCGATCCAATCTCTTCCTCTGGATCTCGGCGATTGTTTCAAATGGATGACAGACTTATGAACTTGCTCGAACAGCCGTTTCCCGGCCACGAAGACTCCAATGTGGAGTTGACCCTGCACTCGGCCATAAACAAGGCAATGTACGTGATAGACACCCCTAAACTTTCTAGGAAAAGCTCCAAACTAGATCTGCTCTTGCCGCGGCAGTATCAGTATGTATCAGTGTCGCTAACCTTCGACAAAGGCACAAGGTTCTCACACCTGGACCCAATTCTCCCATTCTTCTCATGAATGCACGAGCACTAAACCGTTTTGCGGACTTTTTAAATCCAATTGGAAAGGATGGTATCTCAGTTGACATGTTCAATTGGTTCAATGAGCATTTCACAGTCGCTACTTCAGTCGGGGTTTATGGACCTGATAGTCCTTGGGATCATGATAGGAGCTTGGTCAAAAGCTTAAAGTAAGCACTCATTGTTCCGAGAATTGTCCGCGGAAGTTATCTAATATCAAAACCAGCGACTTTGAAGATGGGATTGGTCTCCTCATGGTGAATGTAGCACCCTCTGTCATAGCTACGAAAGCGCATCGTGGACGACAAGCAATGACCGCCGCATTCAAGAAGTATTACCGTGAGGGAGGTAAAGAAAAGACGACCGGTCTGATCATCGCACGTTATGATGCTCTTACGTTGGGTGGCTATACCGCAGATGAAAGTAAGTATCGGCATAACTTTCAATGCATTTTATTCTACGGAGCATGGAGGCTAACTCAACAATTTTCTCTCTCTTCCAGTCGCAGTCGTCGACCCGGGTATCATGCTCGCAGCCTCAATGAACTCCAACCCCGCCATCTTTTGGCTAATCTCCTACATCTACGCCGACAGTGAACTGCTCTCATATATCAGAAATGAAGTCTCCTCTGCCGTCAGTGTCAAAGGCACAAAAGCTGAATTCGACATCTCGCAACTTCTCAAAAGTTGTCCGGTGCTCACATCATGCTTGCAAGAAATGCTTCGCCTCCTAGATGCCTTCATCGGGACGAGATTGGTGACTGAAGATACACTTCTGAATGATCAATACCTCCTCCGTAAAGGAGGAATCATTCAATTAGTTTGTGGCCCTATGCACCTCTCCTCCTCCATCTGGGGATCCGACTCTCATATTTTCAACCCCCGCCGCTTCCTCAAATCCGCCCAGGAAAATGTAAGTAAAGACACCCGCAAGGCGCAAAAGAGCGGATACAATCCTTTCGGTGGTGGTGCAACATTATGCCCAGGTCGACACTTTGTCACGATGGAGATTCTGGGTGTGGTGGCGACAATGGTGGTCGGGTATGATATCACGATGCAAGATGGAAGTCCCTTGAAAGTGCCGAAACAGCAGAAGCAGGCGTTTGGTGTGCAGGTTAAACATGTGGATGGAGATGTGGGCGTGAAGATTAAGAGGAGAGAGGGGTGGGAGGGCTTGGAGTGGACTTATGATGTTGGTGTTGGGGAGGTGAATGGGGCGAGTGATTTGGCGTATTGATGGGTGAGTGGGAAGAGACATCTTTCGCTGGGCTCTCGGCGCAGGGGAAAACCAAATTATGCTGATTTGTGGTTTGAAAACGTACTGCAATAATGTTGTATTTGGTGTTTTCTGAATCTCTTAGCCAAGTATAGGATAGTAATCGTACAACCACACAAACCCATAATTCAAACTCAACATCCACTGGATCACTCTTGATCCCCGCGAAACGAATTCATAAATCTCACATCCTCCAACGCTTCTTTCAATTTCCCTTCCTCCCGAAACTCCAACATAAGCTCTCCAGATCAGATCTACTCTCCATAATCTCCTACCCCACCCCCGTCTTGTGGCTAGCCTTCTCCCTTCTCCTGAATTTAGATATGTCTTTCACAATTCAAACGTGTGTCATGAGAGAGCACTTTGAATGTTAGAGAGAAATGTAGTGAAGGCGACGAAAAAGGTTGTGAGAAAAGAAGGAGTGATTAGGATGGTTGAGGCAATTATGAAAGGTGCCGAGCGGAGGGTGTGGGGAAGAATGGGTACGCCACAGTACTGTTTCTCTCAAGGGGCGATGCGATGGGCGGGGACTTTAAATGTAGATCAGATGGAGAATAAAGTAAAATAAACATGCCATCTCGCTTAATCCTCAACCACAAATAACTAAATACCCACCATATCTTCCCACCTAAACCCTAGAAAGGATAAACCCTCTCCTCCTCGATCGCTTCCACATTCAGCCCCTTGGCCACCTGCTCCTCATGCATCCGATCTAAATACTCCAACAGCACATCCCCGTACATCTCCCTCCCCTTATACTTACTCACATTATCGCCCCAACTCCTCACCGCACTCGCCAATCTACCCGGCACGCCCGGCTCCTCGCAAATCTCGGCGATCGGATGGAAATAAGTTCGAATGGTGAAGACGACACCACCGGAGCGGGGAAGCCGACGGAGTGATTGTCGCTCCGAGCGGAAGTAGTGGTGCGAGATGGCTTTGTTCTTTTCCGCGCTGAACCAGCCGAGGGTTCCTGGTGCGCCGTCTTCAGAGCCGATGGAGGTTGACCAGGGGAGAGAGTCGTCGACTTGGATGAAGTAGTTGTTCTGTTATCTTGAAATTAGTTTGAATTTTTCGAGGGTGAGATCATTCTTTGATATGGGAAAGGGATGAACAAACCCTCTGCACCGGCCCATTCGGCAGCACCCTCCTAAAAAAATTCATCATCCCCTTCTCCAACTTCTCCTTATATCCCGGCACCTCACCCGACGTGTGAATCTCACTCAAACACATCCCCAACTTATCCTCCAGCCTCCAAAAGCCCGCCAACAAGATCGAGCCGGCAAGTAAGTAGTACTGTCCGTCCGCGCGCTCGAACATAATGGCGAGATCATCCTGCACCATGCGAGCGCACATTTGCATGGGATCTTCGATGAGAGGACGTTCGGTGATGTTGAAGGTTTCGTTGGTGAGGAGGTTGTTCATTCCAACGGGCGTACGTTGGAAGAGGGTTGGGTAACGCTCTGGGAGATAGGCGCAGAGTTCTTCGAGGAGTTCGATGGCGCCGTCGTACGCTGAGGGGTCGGTGTGAGAGCATTTGGAGCCTCGCTCGGCGATGCGCGTGGCTTTGTCGGCGTGGAATTTGAGATATTGGTTGTCGAGTTCTGTGGTTATGTCATATCGGTCAGTCTATTCCATGGATAAAAGAGTTGTGATGTTTCAGTATCTTAAGTGGAGTGACGTACCAATCCAATTGTCCCAATTCATATTTCGTAATCCCATTGTAATGTGGTATTGACCGTAACGAAACGGCCTGTATGGTTCTGGCTTTGAAGTGTGAACATTCCAGTTTGGTGCTGGTGATGCTGTTGGTCTTTTGAAATCCATAGGAGTCCATACTGTTGAGAATCAATATGTCAACACTTCAACATCTCAACTTGCTCCATAGACAAAAACATACCTCCCGGTTCTCTAGTTGGAGCCTTGAAACTCCTTGCTGCTGATTTCTCTTTCTCCAAATCTGGTGTTGAAGGACGAGCTTGTGTTGTTCTCGATCTTTGATATAACTGTAATGCTCGAGCCAGAACCCAAACAGCAGCTAGGAAGAACCCAATTCCATAGATAGTTGGCCTTGGGTTTTGTATCACCTTCTGAAGCATAGCACTGTTCTTTGTCTGCATAGCTACGTCTTCCGCCCATTCTCGACATTTCTGAACTCGTGGATGATCCATTTTGAGATGTGTAGCATTGAAATCTCAAGTGTGCAAGCAAATAATTCAAGAAAACCAAAATGCCACCTGAAGAAAGCACACATCATTCTTAATAAAGATTAAAACATCTTCGTAACTCCTTTCCATCAAAGACATCATAAGAGAAGCGGGGTGCTGCCCCGCGATTGATTCTCTTATCGGAATCGCACTGGGGGACTTTTTGTCCCATTTGGGTTAGAGATCGCTTCAGGACTCGGCAAGGACAGTGAAAGAGACCTCGAACAGGAAAACAATGGCTTTGGCGGGCTGCATGTCATTCGACTTGGTATCACTGGATTGGACTTTGATA